>PXOE01000068.1:0-243341 GCA_003012245.1 Microcyclospora tardicrescens
CCATTGAGTCGAATGCATCCAGCTCAGCTGTACCAACTTGTACTTCTGGTATGTACAAGTCTCCAACAGCTAAGCCTGCAACAAGCGCGATTGTGTGCGCTACCACATTGTTCCTTTGTGCAAGCAGCAACATCTTGGAGAATCTTGGGTTCACCGGGAATGGCATCATGTTTTTCCCAACTTGTGTAATCATTCCATCCTTTTCACCTATCGCTCCCAGATTTCGTAACAGGCGATCAGCCTGAGCTATTTGGATCGTATCCGGCGTAGTGGGGAACGGGAAATTCGCGACATTATCGATTTCCATATTCTTAAGCTGAAGCACGGTTGATTCGAGGGGCGTACGAAGAATCTCAGGGACTGTGTGTTGAGCAAAGTATTGTTCATAGACAGCGCTGCTGAACAGTCGATAGCAGTGACCAGGACCAGTTCGCCCTGCACGACCGGCGCGTTGAGATGCAGACGCCTTAGAGATCCAATCCACTTCGAAAGTCTGAACTCCAGTCGTGGAATCGTACCGCTTTTCTTTGGAGCGTCCGCAATCGAACACATATCTGATTCCGGGGATTGTGAGAGATGTTTCAGCTACATTGGTGGCAATAATAATTAAGCGCGATCCATCAGGTGGCGGCTGGAAGACACGCATCTGCTGAGCTGATGGTAAAGCTGCATAGAGTGGCAGGATATGAGGTTTCAGTGCTGCTTTCAACCCCTGTGTAGAGAACTGCGGTTCATCCGCCACGTCGAACTCTTCATCGTCATCATCGACATCTAGACCCGTGATCTCTGCTTCCGAGTCAGACTCGATGTCCTCGCCTTCTAGATAGTCATTGTTCATCTTAGAGACACCGTCTTCGAAGTCATCAACTTCTAACGGCATCTCATCATGGGATTTTCTGGCATGCCCAAAGCCTGCCAAACCCGCTGTGTTACTACCAAGGCGCTCACGGAGTTTCTTTGCAGCGGTCTGAATCTCATTTTGCGCTGTCAAAAACACTAGCATACCACCGGCAGGTAGCTTTCGATGCCCTTTGGCGACCTTGTTGACGATCTCATCAACATAATCACGATGAGTCTTTCGACTGAAATGCTCAGTCACCGGGTACTGTCTGCCCTCAGCTTCTACGATGGGTGGACGTACACCTTTGAAAAGTCTGAAATTCTCTGCGAAATCTGCAACTCGCAGGGTAGCGGACATGATCACGAGCTTGAGAGCATAGTGTTTTGTTGGTTCTTCCCCAGCAAGCTCTGCTCTCAATGGCACAATGCGAGATAGCATGCCAATCAAGATGTCGGTATTTACACTCCGCTCATGGGCCTCGTCAATAACAATGACGCTGTATTTGGATAGCAGAAAGTCTTGATTGATCTCTCGCAGCAGAACGCCATCCGTCATGAATTTGATGGCGGTGCTTGAGCTGACATTGGTATCGTATCGGACCTGGTGAGCAACTCTGTTCCTAAAGTCACTGCCTAGCTCTGTAGCTACACGCTCAGCAACCGACATGGCAGCGACACGGCGAGGCTGAGTCACTCCAATGAGCCCCCTGCTTTGCTGCGGACAATCGTTCGGGCCTGCCATCCCAATCTGAGAGCCATAGCCGTTTTCAAAAAGCATCTGAGGAATTTGCGTAGTTTTACCAGAACCTGTTGCGCCGCATATAATGACCACTGGGTTGTTGTGCACCGCTTCCATGATTTTCTGCTCTTCCTGAACAACGGGAAGCTCCAAGCGCGCAGCTTGTATTGCCTCGGACCGTGTGACGTTAATAGCTGCTGCAGGACGTGAGGCGGTGTTGGCATCAGTCTGCACAACCGAGCTCGCCAACAAATCGGGCGATGCTGCTCTTGGTTTTATCTTAGCTCTCAAGGTAACGTCTTCTGTTGGAATGGAAGACGGTGTGAAGCCTATCGCTGCGTTCCTCACAGAGTCCGCCCATGCTTTGAATGCAGAGACACGTGCGGGTCTATCAGTCTGCTCCTGGTCCTGTTCGGAGTCCTCATCGTCCTCGTCATCCTCACTTTCCTCATCTTCACCACTCTCTGCACTATCTTCGTCATCTTCGCTTTCCAGGTCGTCGGTGTCGCTTCCATCTCCATTCTTCTCATCTTCTGCCCTCACCATTTCTTGCCACCCATTCTTGTCATTGACCTTTGGCGAATGAAATTTCTCCTCGAGTTCAATTCCGTTCGACGACATGCTCTCGTCTGAATCAAAACCATGCCACTCGTTGCCATCGCTACCATCAAATTCACTCTCGTCACTATCTGCGGCGATTCCTTCTTGTATATGCTGAACCTTCGGCTTTTGCCGTCTCTTCCGTCTCTTTATGACAGGTTTCCCATCAACATCTGTATCCAAAGGTCGTTTAAGTCCCGTACCGAATGCCGAGGCTTGAACAGCAGCTTGGGGCATGGGCAGGACGGGCGACCCTGCTTCCTCTTCATCGCTACTGTCGACCTCTGCACTGTTGATTGGTATCTTCCTTCTTCTTTCCAAAAGAATGTCATCGTTGTCGCCATTCGTATCTATTCCAGCATTCTTCTCCCGCAGCGCTCGACCAAGACGTTCTCTTTTGCTCTCCGTTACCCTACCAAGGGTCTTGGAGCTGCGCAACAAAGTTGTGTCCACACGTTGCGCCCCGAGCTTCTTCAATAGATCAAGAGTTTCCTCTTTCCTTAGCTTGTTGTCGATATATTTGTCCAATCGCTTCCTTTTCTTGCTTGATACTCTCGCCTCTGGATTGTGCGCCTGGAGTTCTATGGCAAGCTGTTGCCGTCGCAGATCTTTTTCTGCGGCTGACTCTGGAATTATGGTTTCTGTATTAGAAATATCGCTGGGGTCTGTCGCTTTTTGTACTTTGGCTAGTCGCTTGTGCTTTCGTTCTCTGGGCTTGAAACCGGCCATATTTAAATGTGTATCGATGGTTCGGGGGAGTCGTGCTACCCATCAATCTGCGTGTATCACTGAGACATTGTCTGTCGGCCGGAATGTCAATCCTGGTCTCTTAAAAATCACATATGTTAACAAGCAGCTCGTGTTTCTCATGGTCGCGAATGCTCTGACGGCACATGCTGAACTTTTTGGTGGAGCTTCGGCAGCGAGCCGAAATCGATAAGAAGCGCTTCAGATGTGGTGCATGCTTCGCAACATGAAGAGTGGTATATGAATGTAAGGTACCTTAGACAATTAGCACATGGAAGAAAGCGTACCTGAACGATCAAGGCCACTTCATGCTTAATCTTTTCCACAGTGAATTTCCTCCAGCACTGTGTCTCCTGCTGCAGCGAGAATCTTGCCCTCCGGAGCTCTCGAAGACAGCCGACTCAAGTCTATTCGTAACTTGCGCGATTGGACCATCGGATCTGTGAACAATTCGAAGCGTTTCACAACCCCTGGAGGACTTGTTACAGCGGGACTACATAAGACAAGATGAATTCCGAGCATCAAATGCCTCCAATCGATGTCCAACCATCTGCATTTCCAGCTTCCACCAAATCATCATCAGGTGTCGCAGCATCAGCTCTTACAATAGTCTCTACGATATCCTTCACAGATCGATTGCTGATCACCATTTCACAATCCGGACGATTATCTCACTGGGTCCACGTGCCTCTATCAACAGTTTCGGCAGATCCAATGAACCCTACTTTCATCTCAGCTGGTGGCGACGAGGATAATTCACTGCTCCCACGGACCGAGCTGACGGCCACGACTGTGTTCGGGGGGACCAAGCGAGAGGACGAGGTCATGGGACAGACGCTGGCAACTACGATTGCGTCCGCGGTTCTGGTCAAGAATCCTGCCGAGCAGCGTTTGTTGGTACTTGGCTTAGGTCTAGACAAAATGCAGCTGATGGGCCGTCAGGAGTTTGAAGAGGTCTTGGGCTTGGTTCTGGATTGTCTCTGAGCTCTAGCAGGTTGCCCACTTCCCGTGATCATGGACGAGTCCACAAGATTTGTCCTACATCTACAGCATCGCTACGACTCGAACAGGAGCCGTAGTTGTGTGCTGCACTTCGAAATTCTCGTCGTGGTGCAGAACAAGGTTAAGTGGCCATGAAGTATCAAACCAAAAGCATATGATCATACCTTCGAGGAAGCGCAGTTGTCGGCCACAGTGTTGATGCAGCACGTGAAGATTTTCACAAATTATCCGCTAAGACACAAGCAACAAGGCGTACAACGATCATTTGACACATAAGATTGTCACGCGAGCATGAATGCTTGTTCTCCAAACCGTCCAGCAGAATTGTAGAGAGCTGCTTGCTGAAGCCGCTTTATGCCTCTCAGCGAGATTCTGAAAAATCTGATACGTCTTGGTTGCTTGGATACTCTCACATTCAGGGGTTGTCTAAGGTACATGATTTAGCCAATGCTGGTCAGATTAGAACATTACCTACAAATATTCTAGCCAAAGTGCCTGAGCATACCGAGATCGTATACAATAATCAACTTTTAACCTCTCAGGACGATCGAGTCTGCTTAGTGTGAATGCAGAAGTGGCTCATCTTTCGTCGGCGTGTGACGGCGTTTGCAAGCTCGAGGACTGTGTCTGTACAGCGCGCAGCGCGCCTAACTCGTGGTACAACTGCCACGTGAAGGTGCAAACACCAGTGAATTATTTGAGCTTGATTGTATCCTATATAAATGTAAGTACCACCCTCACCGAGCTTCGACTTGCACTCCACGTTCAAGCCATCAAAGACTCAAGTTCAGCTCCACGAACTACGCCTTTCCTCGAGACAGCAGCTCAATCACGCCTGATTGAGTCAACATGTCTACCTCTCCAATCGTCCTTCGCGAACAGATACTTGGTAAGTAGCGGCTGCGATCACTGATTCCACGCTCGCTTTTCTAGCACTGACCTTGACCACAGCCAACGCAAGGATCCTGTTTCTGCCATCTCCAGCGGCGTCCAATGTTTCGAACTCTGATCACACTACTTCCACAGACAAGGACATTGATGTCGTGATCTTCGGCAGGTCCAATGGCTATACAGCGGCCGTGCTCGTTCATTCCAACCCTGCCCTCGAAGGGATGCCAGACAGAACGCCGGAATCGGCTTTACGCCAACTACTCCTTGCGTCTGCTGAAGTCCTCGAACTCTATATACCCACGCTGGCTGGGCATCAACGCACCCTCCATGGTACTGGTGGGATCTTCGACGAGGACATGGTCGCCGAGGATCTTGTGGAGGCGAAGTCCAAGGTCAACACCAACGTGTAGTTGATGGTTGGAGGCTCAAGCTTCTTTGTGTGCTGGGTGAAGCTTAAATACCATGTGGTCGAGAATGCTTGCCATCAGACTCATGTAGGGAATCCATGGGCAGAGCAGTGGCATTGAGCAAAGTTCGTAGCAAACCGGACATCAAGGCTCATGTGCCACTCTTCTCAGATGTGGTCACATCCTGTGATGGATTTTCTCCAAGACTCTCCTGTCTCGGCTCACTTGGCCCCTCCGTAGTATCATTCCCGCTGCTCTCCTTTCCCTCCCCATCTGCCAGTGCTCGATACTTTCTCAAGCTCTTCTTCCGGCTGCTAGCCTTCTTAACGCGCACCCTCTCCGCCTTGATCGCCATCCGGCTATCAGTGCCATTCTCCAGCTCATCCAGCTTCTCCGCTAGGATGTTACGTGCCAGCTTGCGGTTCTGCTGTCTCGATCGGGTTTCCTGACTTTTAACTACGATTCCAGTCGGGATATGTTTCAGCTGTACAGCGGACGAGGTCTTATTGATCTTCTGCCCACCTGGCCCAGAGCCTTTGAGGAACGATTCGATCAAGTCCGAGTCCAGGATGATCGGGCGTGGTGGCAGCGGTTTTTCTTTCAGAAAGCTCGCATTGGCGGAGAGTGCACGGCGTTGCTGGACGCATGGCTGCATCGTGGCGATAATGCGCCGAAGCATGGTTTGTTGGTTCATGGCGCTTTCGCATGGATCATCATGTGTTACCTGACATATCGACTGTTAGGAGACTATAGCTCCAAATCGAACTGCATTTACCGGAGTGTGTTCATATACAAGACGTGTTGTACATTGTCCAAGGTAGACGACCAATGCATGCGGTAGACCTCGAGAGTTCGGGGGTCCAGCTTGGCGTAAGATGCTCTTCTAACTTCCATCCACGGACCCAACATGGACCCAACAACCCCAACTCCATCCCGGCTGGCATGGCTATCATTGAGCACAATTAACAGGTTTCGGTCTGATCGCCAGAAACGGTGAACTCTGATCAGGTTTGCTCGTGTCATTAGGCTTGACCAAATGGCCGGACTGTGCAACATCGGGTTATGCTGTGGCATCATCATAGGTAGCACGATGCTTCAACATGTAAGTGAGGAACATCAGGCGAGAGAGCTGAAGATTCCAAGCCGATCTTCTCGGGCCACTTTGTCTCATTATGCAGAGAGTTGGCATCGTTTCATTACCTTCTATCCTCTTCGTGCCGTTCTTAAGTTGTGGCTCGGTGGCCATTGAAGCAGCGTCTCCGACGTGATCTTACCTTACTGTGAAGAAAGCAGAAGAGATGAGTAAAACAAGCCATCCACTTGCGCCATCCAAATTTGAGCGAGAAAGGCCTCTGCACGAGTACGCAATCCTCCCACTGTTGCTTAGGCAAATGTCTACTGATATGTGCCCTCCCCAGGCTCCTTTCACGCGACATGGTCGACATCTACGTCGGCCCCGAGAACACGCATTGGATTCTGCACGAGAAGCTGCTCTGCCACCGCTCGCGCTTCTTCCACCACATCTTCTACAGCAAGAATGGGCCGAAGAACCACATCTATGGTCTACCGGACGAAGAAGACGAGCCCTTCACCCTCTTCGTTGGCTGGCTGTATTCCGACCACGTCCCTACGCCGGCGGAGGAGAAGCATCTTGGCATCCTTTTCGAGTTGTACCTCATGGGCGAGAAGTGGGAGATGCGCAAGCTGATCGTTGCCGTGCTCGATGCGGTCCGTCGATGGTATCATGATTCGCACGGCTGGCCGTCGCTGCGTCGAGTGCAGTATATCTACGCCAACACGGGTGTAGAGAGTCCTATGCGACAGCTGCTGGTGTCGTGTGTGGCGCGGATGTTGGTTTTAGGTGATGGGATTCCCACGCACTGGGAAAATGCATTGCGGAAGAATGGGCAGTTGGCCGTAGACGTGATTCTTTGCGTGCAGAAGTGGGGCGTCGGTGAGGAGAATGTGCCGGATGCTAGGGATGGAAGCGTGGTACGGTATATGGACGAGGCAGAGCAGAAGTCTGAAGTCGAGAAGGAGGATGATAAGGAGATCGCAAACACACGTGTCAATAGGGACGAAGAACAATAATTCTCACCAGATGAGTTTGAGGAGTGCTGGCACGTAATATAGGGAGCAAAGGAGTAACGCTTTCGATCCGTCACATGTGTGCTTGTGTGTTACTCAAATCATGATAAACCTGCTTGTATGACTTTCTACATGATCATGTATCTCTGGGTAACATATCTCTACCTCATCGGCTCCAAATTCCGCAAGGCTTTGATCACCGATTCAAGGTTTCGAATGCTTCGTCGTGACTTCGTTCCAGCGTCATAGACATCAAGCTATCGGTGGTGGATTTCAAGCAAGATCTCTAGCTACATCTAGGTCCTCCGGGGTTTCAAGGGCCTGGTGGCATTTCGCTGATGCGGTCTCTCATGGGCGCGACAGATAGTCTGGTCCAAAGCTCACTCGCAGTCAAGATAGACGTCCCCTCCCCGTCCTTTCCTTCTCTGATTCAAAGCACGAAGGCATAAGCACCCATACCCAAGCCCGCCAGTCCAGCAAGCCACACGTCCAAGCGGACCGTGGTGGCCGCGTTACCGCCAGGCTGCTCGTTGCTCACGCCCGTTTGCTGGACTGGATTACCGATCGATGAGCTAGCTCCTGTGGTTGTCGAGGTGCTGACGCTGCTGGCACTGCTACGGCCTGTGGTCGTGGAGGTAGTGCCAGTAGAGATGGTACTAGTGCCTACAATTGTGGTGATGCTGGTTTCCTCCATAGGCCGGGGCGCACTGAAGGTTGTGGAGGTTGAAGGCAGCGGGCTTGTCTGTTCCATGGGCTGTGGAGCGGAAAAGGTCACTTTTGAGGTAGTGCTCGTTGTCTGCGCCAGCGCAGAGGTTGTGGCCAAAAGCAAGGCGGCTAGGTATGATGGAGAATGCATTCTGAATGGTGTTGATTTGTATAACAGAGCGATTGTTGTTGCAGTGGAAGTGGTTTCATCTTACCGTGGAGACACCTGCTTCGACTTATATAGACCTATACACGCAGTCATGAGGACATCAGTGGTTTGTCCATCATACGTATCGGAGGATTGATGGCGTAGTGATCTTCGATCAGACTTGTCGAGGTCGGGGTAATCGTCCGCTAGCAACGACGATCTCTCTCCAGCCATTGGCATAACGCGAGGATTCACATGATGCATTGTAACCTCACGCCACCGGGGCTGTTTCAGACGGAAGATCTGCTGTCAGCTCAACTCCAACCGTGTGTCGAACGTCTCATAGTGAGGCATTTTAGGACGTGCAGTCTGAGGTGAGATTGAAGTCATGTATACGAGGATCTCGGACGGGACGAGTACGAGTGGCGTAGGAAAGTTGACAGCTAGATGTGGTTAGGTATATGTGTGCGGCTAGTAGAAGTGGCGTTTGTCGTCTTATAATGGTACATGGTCTACACGTATTTTCTATTTACCTACCTGTACACGCCGTCCTTTGCCTATCTTGGTGTGTATATGTCACCGACAAAGCCATTGTCCCATTACATGATCCATTTTCTATGCCAAACAATGAATCGTCTTACACTCGGACAACTCCATCCTTCTGATCGATCACACCCCTCAACTTATCCATGACCACTTTCCCCTCTAGGATAGTTTTCTGCACCAGACCTTCGCAATCTGCCGGACCCACACGTCCATACCATATGCCTTTACCTGCCAAGGCGTTGCTAGTGAACGTTGGTGGAATATAAATGATCACATTGCCTGCCCATTTGTGTCCGCCTATGTGACTGATCAAGCCAACTCGAGCTGTGGGTGTGTAGCCTTCCACCTCGACATTGACTTCCTGCGCTTCTGCGACAGGAGGGGAGCGCAGTAGAGCAATGTCCTGTCGTTCCAGTTTCTCCTCGAACTCAGCTTGCAAGAGAGGTCCTAGGATCCCGCAACGAGAGTCTCGCCCGCCGTGTCCACAGATCAATACCAGAATCTCCTGGATGGGCCGAGCACCAATGAATTGTGCCTGTCTTTCCGGTTGACGGAGCAGTAAGTTCCGTTCCTCACGAGTGAGCGCATCATGAGACTTGTGTAAGCTCGATGGTAGAAGGAATGCTTGGGTGAAAAGTTCCACAGAGGCTGGATCGGAGGGTATGTTGGGTACGCAGGTGAAGCTCGGTAGAAGGAAGGCAGATGATGACGACAATGTATCTGGATTTAGATGTGGATCTTGGGGCGTCGGAGGGAGTGAAGAGTTTGTGAGAAGAACTTTATGGTATGGCTAGATTGTCTACAGATCAGCAAGCGACGGACGAGGAACGCACCAAGTAATACATGGAGTGATAAGCTGTATGGTACACGCACATCTCTATATTTCCCTTTCAATCCGAATATATTCTTCAATTCCTTTACCAGCACCCCATCTGCTTCATCCTCGATATTGCTTGTCCAATCCTCCTTTCCAGTACATATCAGAACCTGCTCAGCATACGTCGGCATCGAGCCGTTGATATTTTGCTCGCGCTCGATATCAAGATCGGGTGGCATCTCTCGACATTGACATGTTGGTGATGGACATGCCTCGATGACTGGGACTGGCGGGGGCGTGAAGGAAATGTCAATCCTGGAAGCATAGCTGCGTTTGACGCATGAGTTGATGGGAATAGCAAGGGGGTGACATAGCCTGCGTGCTCCATGTCTGAACACAAACATGGTGAAAGATGAGATGCTAACATTCAAGTTTGGCGATGGGTAATATCAGTTTTCAAGATGTACTGTAGCAGATGCTGATTTCACGTGCAGATCAGCAATTCGCACGAGCTTCAACGTCATTTCTCGGAGATAGCGGCTATTTGGCCACGAGCTCAAGCGATTGGCGGTCCGGCTTTCCGCGATGGAAAGCTTTAATCAACTCTACATGCGCCTCAAGAGAAGTAGCAAGAAGCGGGCCAATCGATGAGACTCGCCATTGTTATCTACACTTATTGAGCCGCCAAAGCTGGCAAAAAGGCTGAGTTTTGCGCAATCAACGACATCATTTAACGTTGTTGGCTGTGTGGAGAGAAGCTACTGCCGGCAAGGCATAAAATATAAATTCAAGTACGCAGCCGCACGCTTATTATGCGGTTCTCTCGCGGACTCTCACGCATTGCGATCATGTCAATGGCTCTAAGAAAGGTTCTGGCAATCGTGCCAACGCTGGCTCAGGTCGCATTGGGTCACGGGCCTCACGGTCCACCCCATTATCACCAAAGCTCAACTCTTGGTGCCTCCAAGTACACCGCGCCAGCAGGCTTCCCGTCCTCGGCCTTCTCCTCGTACTATCCGACCCCTTCTGGACAGGAGCCACAGCCTGCAATCTACGATCCAGTTCTAAACATCACTTACCCTGCAAATCTCACTGATCCCAATACCATACCGGACAATGACAACGATCCCGTATACTACCCCAAACCCACAGCCAATCTTACCGAGTCGCAGAAGCAGGCTGTGATCACAGATGCTTTCAACCGGATCGGAGCCATTGTCACGAGCAACACTACCCAGTCCAATTGTACCAAATGTATTGAGAGTCTCTCCATTGCAGCCCAGGCAGCGAAGCTTGCTCCCGAACTGCTGCCCTCTGCCATGGTCGAAGCCTGCACGACCTACAAGCTACATTCAGCCAGTACCTGTGAAGAAGACTTCGAGGCTACAACCTTTGGAGCAATCTGGACTCAGGTACTTGCATTCGCAAATGTTACAGGTCTTGACGGCCAGTACATCTGCTGGAATATTGGCTCTTTCTGTCCCGCACCTGCTGTCAGCCCGTTGGATGTGTCTTCATTCATACCAAAGCCAAAACCAAAGAAGCTAAGAACGTGGAAGCCAAGTGGTAAACGAGTCAAGGTTCTCCACATGAGTGATTTCCACCTCGATCCACGTTACGAGGTTGGGTCAGAGGGAAATTGCACGTCGAATCTGTGCTGCAGAACTAATGCAGAGAACACTGGCGTGCCAGCTGGAGACATCAGTTTTCCAGCACCACTGTACGGCTATTTTGATTGTGACACTCCATACGACCTCGGGCTTGCTGCTCTTCAAGCTGTGGGGCCGTTGACCGGAACTTCCAAAAAGCACCCCTTTGCTTGGACCATGTATACCGGGGATCTGGTGTCCCATGACCCGCAATCGCAACTGAGCAGGCTGTACACGGAATATGCTGAGGCTAGTCTGTACGGCCTCTTTAAGAAGTATATCTCTGGACCTATCTTCCCTGTGCTCGGCAATCACGACTCGAACCCTGAAGCTATTGATGCGCCGCACTCGCTGCCCGGCCCGCTTGGTCAACAGATGAGCTGGAACTACGACCATGTCGCAGCACTGTGGAAGCATGAAGGATGGATCGATAACAATGCTGCCAAGGAAGCTCGTCTCCATTATGGCGCATACAGCATTCGTAACCACTACGGCTTGCGTATCATTGCATTCAATTCTGATTTCTGGTACAAGAGCAATTTCCTGAACTATATCAACACGACAGACCCCGACGTCTCCAACACCTTCAAGTTCGTCATCTCCGAACTGCAGGCCGCCGAAGATGCGGGCGAACGCGTTTGGCTCACTGGCCACGTCCTCTCCGGCTGGGATGGCAGCAATCCTCTCGCCAACCCAACCAACCTTTTCTACCAGATCGTGGACCGCTACAGTCCCCACGTCATTGCCAACGTCTTCTTCGGCCACACTCACGAAGATTTCGCCTTCATATTCTACGCCAACAACGGCACTGTGCAATCACTCTCCACAGCCCTCACCCCTGCCTGGGTCGGACCATCAGTCACCCCACTCACCAACCTCAACTCCGGCTTCCGCATGTATGAAGTCGACACCGGCTCCTTCGAGATCTACGAAGCCTACACATTCTACTCCGATGTCTCCAGCTTCACCGGCCTGGGTAACGCCTCGCACGGCCCCGTCTTCGAGTACGAATACAGCACGCGCGACACATACGGCCCTGCTGCTGGCTGGCCGGCTGATGCGCCGCTCAACGCGACTTTCTGGCATGCTGTGACCGAGGCCATGGAAGACGATCTTGCGCTCGTCAGCACGTTCAACACCTACCAAGGCAAGAGCAGCATCAAGTCACCCAATTGCACCACGGAGGCCTGCGCCGCCGCTAAGATCTGCTACATGCGAAGCGGATCCGTGGCACTCGGAAGACAGTGTCCGCAGGGTTATGGAAGTGTGCAGAGCCCGTTCAAGCCTGTGGCATGATCATGCCAGAGTATTGGCCTAAAAAGGGAGGCAGGATGAGCGGGATTATGTATAGATGTAGAGAGTAGAATACGCATAACGTCTGATGATAGTGCAAGAAATGTAAAGTCATGATGATAGATAGCGAAGCTTCTCCTGAGTTGTTTCCGTGTAGTAGACGTCGAGTGGTAATATAAACAGAGGCCCGCTCATGTCTGTGATGCTATCTACCGTACTTGATCACTGATTGACGAACGACCAGTGGACGAGGGGTCCGAGAGTCAGAGGTGCATGCGATACTGAAAAATAACCTGCAATTTCGTGATGACGGTGGCGATGAAGGTGATGATGCCACAGGATTTGGTCCATTGATCTCTGTCTCTCCGAGGGAATTGTCATTGCTACAAATACAGCCTGTAATGGCCTACCGCCGACGCGGCGCCGCTCCAGTCATTCTTCTCAATGCCTCCTCGCTTGCTCCTGCACCTGCACGTCTTGGACCCATGCCGGCATTACTCAAATTGTTCACCGGCGCGACAGTGTAAGTGCCAAGCCCACCTTCCATGCGTGCTCGGTTGCCAGGAATAGGCTGTGCGAGTGCTCGGCGACGTTTCTCCAGCGCGATCGCGGCTCGGTCGGGCACGCTCATCTGCGAGCGCGCGGCGGCCTGTGACGCGAGCGGGTCAAAAGTGCGCGTCTCCACAGGCCGGTTGCGCATATCCTTCCCTTTATTGAGAACAACGCGCATCCATTCCCCAACGAGCTTCTCAGCTTGTCGCTTGATCTGTGGCTGTGGTTGGATAGATTTGGTGTAGAACAGGACGACCTTGCCAATTCCGGATGCAACCAGAGCTTCTTTGTTCATCTTCAGATTGCTAAGGATGGCAAAGAGTTCGCGCTGGATCTGGTAATTCGGGAGTGCGGCGTCCATATCTGCGGGTTCCAGCATGAATCGTACTGCTTCTAGGATGTTGACATCTGGATCCACGATTTGCGATTGTATGGTGTTCCGGTTGAGCATCTCGACAACTTCTGGAAGCACTTTGAGTTTCTGAATTGCAGGCTCGCCTCGTTCGCGTGCTTTCGCATCTGCTTCACAAGCCGCAGCCATCTTTTGACGCAGGGCTTCCAGCTCAGCGTCGGCCATGGCGTCTAGATCGATGCCCTTGCCACGCTTGACAGTGCGGTGTGATTTTAATGCTTCGTCCATTTTCCGATCAAGCGCACGACGACGGCCTAAAGGTGAAATATTAGCTCCGACTCCAAAACACCATATCAGACGCACCAACGACTTACGTTCATCCGGGGTCAAATTCTCCTCGTCCTCTGGCGTTTTCGCGCGTCTCACAGCTTTGGTTGGTCTGCCGTCCACAGCTTTGCTTTTCCGTGACCTCTTCCCGTCAATTTCGACCCCACCCTCGAAGTTATCATCTTCGTCTCTGTTCTTCCTCTGTCGCTTAGGCTTCTCTCGACGTCCTTCCTTCTTTTTCTTCTTACGCTCGTTCTCCTCTTCCTCCGTACGCTTGCGCTTGTGCTTGCCTAACAGCCCCACATTGTCCGCATCCACAGGAATGGGCTTGTCGGGAATATTGAGCGCGTTTGGGTCGAAGTCCTCGAATTGTTCTTCGTCTAGATCGTCAAGTTCTGAGTCGTCATCTCCATTGGGTGGACTGCCAGGTGCACCTTCATCCTCCTCTTCAGCTACGACTTCTGCTGTCTTAGGCGCCTCTTCATCGCCAAAGGTTTCTGTGTCAAGCGTTGGGTTGCCAAGAGGTGATGTGCGCGCAGATGTCTCCTCTTCTACATCGGGGTTCAAATTGTCGCCGGGATCGTTGTTACCTTGTGGTTCTTCACCATCACGAAGTGTCGGCGACCTAGGTGCTGCTTCAAGATCTTCCATAGCGAGAACTACAATAGGTTTCTGATTGTGTTGTGGAAGGGTTTTATTTCACTGTGGCCGAAAGATATTGAGGCACGTAAGTTGGAAAGTGAATGGACAGACGCGCTTGTCTTTCGAGGTGGTCCGTGCCAAACCTTATTGCGGCTTGAAGCATCACCTCCATAGAACTACATGACCAAAAAGTCCTACAGCACACGTCAAGGCACAATCACATCGGAAACCATCCTACACATCTTCACTATCATAGGAAAATATGTTCGGAGGAGGTAAGTGTCCTACTGACGACGTATGCTGGTCGTATGGCCAATTGATCGTATTGCGCAGCACCACCACCACCGTCTGCGGAAGAGCTCCGGCTACAAGAAGCAGTTGCAACACAAACAGTATACGGCGCAGGGATCATGTGTGTGCTGCTCTACCTATGTGAGTCGGCTCAGAGGTCAGTGTAGCTATACGAGATATTCGATCGACTGACGCTGTAAAAGCCCCCTTCGCAGTCGATTATGTCAAGAGACTGGTATGAGCGAGCAGCCAGGTGAAGTGTACGATGAACAAGCACATGTGCAGGAAGACGGAATGTACACTAGCAGGAGGAGGGTAGTCTCCATACTCGGCTCGGCGCATGATCGGGGCTTTCATTTTTCATGGACTGTAGAGGACGCTCTCAATTGAACAACTTGCGCAGCCATAGTCATTCCTCGGTGCCTGAGCAGCAGATACAATTTCTACTCCAGACGCCGCGCTTGAATGTATGCAACCCAACCTTTCAGGAATATCACCACGAGTTTCAAGATCGGCATTCTGCTACCGCTTCGCCTGGGTCTGTTCCCATATCTCATACTCTCGTTTGACATCTGCCAACTCCTTGTTGAGATGTGCCAGCTGCCCCTCGTAGTCCTGCAGGATCTTCTTCGTCTTTTGTAGCACTTCTTCAGGTACTTGAGATGAACCACTTTGCTGATCCTGCACCTGCTTCCCAATCTTCCTTCCTTCTTCCTCCAACCACCGTGATCTTTCTCGAAGAGCTACCATGCGTGCCCAGATCTCCTCCTCCCGGCCTACGAAGACAGGGTCGAGTACTTGTTTCTCAAGCGCAAGGAGCTTCTGACGCAAATCCTCCTCGGCGCTGTCAAGGTTATATCCGCGATTGCGTAATACCTGTATTTTGACAGCCAACCGCAGACACCGTTGGCTTAACACGGTATGCTGCCGTCGCGTGGCGTCGAGGCGTGTAGAGATGCGCTGCTTATGAATACTCATCACTGCGTTCAGGCAGTTATTCATTTCGTGCAGTCTAGCGCGTAGCTCATGGATAGCACGACTTTGAAACTCCACTCGGTCGCTAAGGGCCTTGAAGCCTCTGCATAGCACTGGAACGAAGCTGGTCTGCACACCATTAGGACCTTCGAGAGACGCTGGTCTGTCCGCAAGCGCAGTTTCCCAGCTCTTCTCGTCTTCATCAAGATTGTGTGTGTGATAGGGAGCAAGGATGGATGTCGTCGAGTTGTACATGTAGCCCTGCAGAAGCGTGTCTTGTGACTGAGGATCCCATTTCTGGATAAGTGTCTTTGCTTGGTCGAAAACGGTCTTCTGGCCTCGTTGAGGGTCGATACCGCTTGCCTGGAGTCTTGATCTGATAAGATCCTGTTGCAGTGCACCATTGATCCCGCTCGCAACGCTGGTGCCCAGGCCCAATTGCAACTGCATCGCAGCTACCTGCTGTGGATTGGTCTGGTTTGCATTGACGCTGCTACCCATGTTCGAGAGGGAGTTGGGCTGAGCGTTGTTGTTTCCGAATGCTGACAGGGTGTTCGAGGTATTGTTGGCGAGACTGCTTCCGAAGCCATTGGTCGTGCTGGCATTCCCTCCAAACAGTGATGCACCTGTTCCCGTGTTGTTATTGCTCAATGTATTGGTGCCTCCGAACAGGCTATTCCCTGACGTTTGATTTGCTTGGTTGTTATTTGCATTTAGGTTGCCGAAGAGAGATCCACTAGAATCATGTCAGCAGAGCGGTGGCTTCTGCATTGGCAATACTAACCTCGTGGCTGTGTTTGTACTCTGCTGTTGATTGCTCCCAAAGAGACTCGAAGTTTGGTTGGCATTGCTTGTGTTGTTGTTGCCAAAAAGTGATGACCCAGTATTTGCGTTTTGCGGTTGACCAAAAAGGCTGGACATGATTGCTGTGATGCAGCAAAGGCACTTGTGCGTGAGACCCGCAGCAAGACCTTCAAATAGTCAAGCAGGCAAACAAGTTATGCTGGACAAGTGGGCGCTGTACCTGCAATCGTCGGCTCGAAAAGTTGTGTTGCTTTACGCGGTGGTTATGTCTTTGTGAAGTATGAGCGCGTAAGCAACACAGCTTCACCTCGCGTCAGCCAATCGGTGACATCCGCACCATCATAAGCCGGCTCCAGCTTGCTGGACTACAACGACATCCGGCCACAAACTGCTGTTGGCACCCATTGAATCGTCAATACCGCCACCATGTCTGCGCGACAGCCAAGGTACGATGATACCTCCGAACGGATCAGCCGTGAAGATTTTGCATGCTGATTTATGCCAGGTTCAACCAGCAAGTCCTCATCGACACGAATCCCCTTCCCGACTCCATCCCCAAGGTCCAGGAAATCGGTGCCTCGTCTGCGCCACTTCTCTCCGCCAGCTACTTTATTGGAGCACGCTGTAAGGCATACAATGACGACTTCATGCTGTGTAAGACGGAGGCCAATGGCAAGGGCGAGATGGAGTGCTTGAAGGAGGGTCGCAAAGTGACACGCTGCGCTGCGAGCGTGCTGGACGACATCAGATCAAGCTGCTTGGACGAGTTCCGGAAGCATTGGGAGTGCTTGGACGACAACAATCAGCAGCTGTGGCAGTGTCGAAAACTTGAGCGGAGCTTGAACAAATGCGTGTTTGATAATCTGGTACGTCCAATCGCGAACAGAAAGGAAGTAAGTTCAAGCATTGCAGGTCCGCTGACAAAAAATTGTACTTGTAGAAGTTGGAGAAGACGATTCCTGGCGCTCCGGATAACGAGATCCCTGTCCATCTGCGCAAGAAGCAGATCTTTGCACATTCCATTGCCGGTCAATAGAGGAGACTTATGTACAGTACCGACCAGGCGGAAAGAATGTATCTTGACCATTGTTCTCTATTTCATCTTCACGCTCATCTGCTGGCACTGGCTTAACGCCTGTCACACATCGCTGTCATCATACATGATCATCCCGTTGTTCGCATCCTGCTGCGGCGCCTCCGGATTCGCACTTCTTGAACCTGAAGCTAGAGGCGTGCGAACTGGCGTTGTGTTAGCCGGTACCCAATGCGATCGTTGCGGAAGTCTCTAATGTCCATGTGCAGGGCGATTCCGCTTTAGGAAGTCCTGGACGGCCGGCAATGCTTGGGGCGGCCTACCATGACATAGATCACCAGCCATATACAGCAATCTGTATCAATAAATCTGCCCTAACCTGTCAGATTTCCAGAGCATAATCGGACTACGTGGTTATAGTCGTTATGTCACTCGTTTCTGCTCTAGGAAAGCCTCTTTCAGTGGATCTCATAAACGTTTCCGCCACTCAAGTGACCTCCCTTCTGCATCCATGCGCTCGACTCGAACCTGACATTCTTCGCAAGAAGAGGTAGCGATGTTGAAGTGCCTTTGTCGACCTACACTCCATTCCAGATTATGATAGCACGCTTACCTCAGCGGGTAGGTTGTCATCCAATCAGGCAGCGCGTGACGGATTGCTAGCCATTGACTGGACATGCGAGCTGCTCTGTGTTGCCTACGAAGCATCCTTGCACTGGACGTAGACAAAATGTCGGTCAGAACAAGCTGATCGCTGCTGCTGACAGCTAGGTGCATAGGGCAGATAAGGTCCAGGCACCATATCCAGACCGCATCTCGTTGTCCTTTCATCGTGCACGTAGACAGCGTAGCGAACTGTATCTCTGCCTCTCTCTCCACTCAAAGCAACTTTACTCGTGCTTGCCGCCTCTTCAGCTGACGGATAATTGCAAAACGCGATAGCTGTATTAGGTAGATCATCGACCATGACGACGAAATCGACCAACATCCTCATATTCGGTGCCACCGGTCTCATCGGCGAGCATATCACTCAGGCCATTATTGCAAACAAGCAGCATTTCGGAAAGATCGGTGTCTTCACGTCCCCTAACACAATCTGGACCAAGTCTGATGAGATCGATGATCTGAAGAAGCATGGCGTCGAGATCGTTTCGGGAGACTTGACTTCAGCCCACGATGTGCGCGAGGCTTACGATGGTTACGACACGGTCGTTTCGGCGGTGGGACGGGCTGCCATTCAACATCAGATCCAATTGATTGAAATCGCGGATGCACACCGTGATGTGAAAAGATTCTTCCCAAGCGAGTATGGCACGGATGTTGAGTATGTCTTTCTAGCCATTGTAGAATGCATTCAGCAGTTCTGCCCATGGGTGGCCTGACTCGACCATCTAATATAGATTATCCTTCGTCTATCGAGAGTGCATCTTGTGCTGACTCTTTGCAGATACGACGCCACATCAGCTGAAGAGAAGCCTCATCAACAGAAGCTGAAAGTGCGTGCTTTGCTCAAGACGATCAATAACCTAGAGCACACTTATGTGGTCACTGGTCCGTACGGAGATGCCGCGCCGGGATTGTACCTTTCAGCCCAAAAGCCTGAAAATGAAATCTATGGATCGTTTGACGTCAAGCGCAAGCACGCCGTTCTGCTTGGCGATGGCAATGGCAAGGTCAGCCTCACCACGATGCGAGATGTTGGAAAGTTCGTGGCTGCAGCCCTTGTCCACTCTGCCGAGACAAGGAACGCAATCTTGAAAGTGAACAGTTTCACCGCAACTCCAAAGGAGATCTTGGCGGAGTTTGAGAAGCAGACTGGTGGCGAATCTTGGAACGTAGAATACACGAGTCTAGAAGTCTTGAAGCAGCTCGAGCAAGAAGGCTGGGAGAAAGGGAGCCCCCTTGCTGGTCTTGCAACGTTGAGGAGGATCTGGACCGAGGGCAAGACGTTGTACGCGAAACGTGATAATGATATTCTCGGGTTGGAGGACGGTGTCGATGATCTGAGCAGTGCCGTCGCACAAGCTATCGAAGTGCAGAGAGGACATTGAGAACTTTCCAAATGTCCAGAGTCACTGCGTGTGGTAGAGTGGTCTGTTTTGACGGAGCTCAGATCGGGAATGAAGCACGAGATCAGACACAGATAGATGGGGGCGTCACAATTTCAACTGCTAACAGATGTCGTAGAGCGCTTGTCGCGTAGATATATATGATAGACTAAACCAAATTTCAGGATCATCCACCCTTGGGCACAACTTTACTGATCCGTTCAGCCGGCGTCTTTGTCGCAACGACTCCATTATCCACAGCCTCGCACAACCTCCTCTACGCTTATGCTTGCTCCCGACGTTCTGCGGCCGCTGCTTTCGTCGGGGGCGCATGGTAAGACTCCGCGCGATGAACTCCCTGCAGTGCTCTACAAGAAGGGACCCTCCAGTGCCCAGCTGCGAAGCAGCCAGAAAGCCGATGGGCCCAGCCTCATAATGAGTGTCCAAGCCCCCTCCCTCAAACCGAGATAGCAGTGCCCGTAGGTCTTACGCTTCATCTCGACGGGAGCAGTATTCAACGCGCGCATCGCAAAAGCAAAAACGAAATCAAGAACGCTGATTCATCCCAAACGCCAAATCAAGAACGCTGAACAACAACATAAACAAGTACTTCGGAAAGCGGTCGACATCCGGAGGAGTGGCCGCGATCCAGGCGAAGGCGTGGAATAGAAGGGAGTAGTACTACTTCTCCATCTTCCTCATCACGGCCTTCGGCACGAGCTTCTTCAGGTTGGCTCTGAACTTGCCCATGACCTGAGAGAAATGTCAGCGAAATGAAATTTCAAGAGAGGTAAGTGACGAAAAGGGAAGAAGGAAGGTATGTGCGCAAGGGCCAGAAACAAGCGACGTGAAGGAGTTGAGGTAAGGTGGGATGCGAATGGAATGGGTATGGCGTAGAGCAATCAATGGTCATGTTCACACGGTCGCACACCCACGACGCGACGATAGTAAAATGTACGCCACGAGCCGACCAGCGAGCAGGAGACCATGAGTCAGAAAAGGGGTGAGGACTCACTTGTTGCTGATTCCGTCGAACTGGTGCTGGACGGAGGTGGTGGATGATCAAGGTTGGGCTCAATCAAAAAGACTTATACTGTCTGTGTGGAGAAGAAAAGGAAGAAGAGGGAAGGAAGAAATCAGAGGAGAGGGAGAGCTTAAGTATTCGCTGCTGTGGTCAGTCTGTGCGTCGACAGTCACACCACTCGATCGAGCTTGGGCACTACAGTGGTTCAATTGGCTGTCAAGACTCACTAATCAGGGACATGGTATTGGCTCGCCACGCGTCGGACTGGACAGTATGAGCAGGTATGAGTACGCAGGCAGCTTGAGAACAGTAGATTGGCTGTCGTAGGAAGTCAGAGCTGCAGCACACCAAGAGCAGCCCACCGCAGAATACACGCTGTGGGGCAAATGATTTCGAATACAATACTCACGTAGATCCTTAAATCGGTGTGATCATACACTTGTATTCGCCGATATCTGAAATAGCCAGGAGTATGCTCCGCAGGGCTCGTTTCGATTGTTTTTGTCCACGGCCAGATTATGATTGCGAGCATCGTCTCTCAGAGCGACCGATCCCTTAAGATATCCGTGGATGATCTCGTACTGTTTACATCTATGCCGAGACACTGACCTCCAGTGGAGCGGAACTAGTCTTGCCAGTGACTGCGTCGTCCCTATTACGTGGCCAGGTGTCTGAATGAACATACATGGAATCCGTGTCATCAGTCTTGCACTGTAGTCAACAAGCCTTTGTGATGATACCTAGATATACATTAAGCAGCTTATGCGATGGAACGATTCCGTGCTGCCTCTAACTCCCGTTAACTGCTTGCCTTGAGTATCTGATACGCAGCCACAACGAGAAGAAGGCATCTCGCTTCTGTAAGGCAACTTTGTGTCCTGAGCACGATCACTGAACAGAGCATACAAGTTGTGCAACACTGCAATAGACATAGCTTTAGCATGCATGCTATGCACTTTGGCTGGGTGTCAGGACCGACACCAGGCATTCGCTTGACAATTTACGGGACAGTCAATCCGAAGTAGCCCAAACAAGAGGGCGATAGTAAGCCTCTAAGGCTTGAAGCCGGTGATTTTGGCAGCTCGCGACCTAACGGTGTATTATCATTATGGATGTCATTATACTATCGTCCTTCGTGAGCAGTCACTATGCGCGACCGATAAAGTGACACATTCCGGCATGCACAATGCTCTGACTTCATCATCCTTGTCGTCCATAGCGTTGTCCACCACCGGATCGGTCGTATTGACCCTGATTCGAATTGGTCCCCGACTGATCATATGGATTCGCATTTCCCATTGGACTGAAACCTGGGGACGGCGGCGGTCCACCTCGACCTCCCCACAGTCTGGCTTTCAACCGATCTTGTGCTGTTCCACCCGAACTCGTTGACGGTGGACTTGGCTGCGCAGCCGGCCGTCCTCCTTGTTGTAATGCTATGTTTTGATGCGAGCCTGCTCTTTGCGATGGCAGCGGCCGTGCTTGAGGTGGAGCCAGATTGCTTGGGGCTTGGACTGGCATTGGTCGTCGTGTATTGCGCAGACTTTGTGGCTGTTGTGACGGTCCGTTGTTCGATGGAGTGTCCCACAGATCACTTAGACTGCTTCGTTGTCCGGAGGCATTCTGAGCCTGAACGCCTGCTACTTGACCTTTGTTGCCCGAGAAGTAACTGCTGCCTATGCTGGAATACGATGACGCCTGTGGAGTTGTCGCTCGGCGGTCGTTCGGATCTTGCGGTAACCATGGGGGGAACGACCGTCCTTTCTCGGTGTAGTATGCTCGTAAAACCCGTGAGATATGCGAATCGTCCTCGGTGTCTCCATCGTCTTCATTAGAGAGAAGTGTTCGACGGAGGTTGTTGTAGCGCGAGGTTGTCTGGGTGAGGAGATTCGAGAGATAGGATGACATGACTGTAGGTACCAGTCACAAGAGCAAATAGTGTTGTGCCGTGCGATCGAGTGGACGTTTATTGAATCCTTGGTCAAGAGGAGCAATTGGTACTGTAAAGCTCGAAGTGGGGACGTTATGATGTGGCGGTGCAACCGAGAAGACGCCACGAACTCATTGCAGCTCTAATGGTGTCCGTCTTGCCTCGTTGGTTGTTCGACTGTGCCAGAGTGGAGGACGAGCTGGATCACAAAATCTGCCACGTCCTTTCGCTGACGATAGGTTGACCGGAACCCAAGGCGAACTCGAGTAGCCGCGACAACAGATGAACCATGAACGGGTCCAATCGCAGCAGATGGGCGAAATGTAAGAGAATCATGTAGGCCCACACGATCTGCAGATGCGGCAGTTGATCATCAGCCCATGAGTTCCGTGAATCCTGGGTCGAGTTACCACCGATCAATCGTTCGTCGAACAACATTCGCCGATCGGTCTGTTGTTGGCCAGTTCGTACATGGAGACGACGTCGTTTGTAGCGTATCCTGATCTGTGGCGCAAACGATTCAGATCTTCATCACGTGATCGAATTGGAAAGCGATCACTTAGACTCCAGGTTGCTTCGTCCTTATAATTATGCTTTAGATACTCTGGATCATGTTCGTAGGCAGGTTGTCATCTTCTATTGCAAACATATTGACTACATGTACATAACTCTATTGTATCGCGTGTGCAAGGCAGCACGCTCAAAGGCGAATGGACCAGCAACATCCCTCTTATCCCTCAGCATCGTTGCAAGTAGTACATATAGCTCGCTTTTACGATTTGGCAGAAGCTTGAATGGCTCATATGCCCTAGAGCTCCAAGACTTGAACATCATTCGAACCTGTCCGAGAAATGGAAAAGTAAAGGCTAGAGTCCTGGCTTGATATGGACCAAAGACCGAAGAGCAATTCCGCGCTTAGTATCTTCCACCGATGGGCTTGTTGAAGGCGCCTTGTTAGTGTAGGGAGTGCCATCATAGTTGCCAGGAATGATCGAAGGTAACCTTTCAGAGGCACCTGAATCGCCGAATAGAGGTTTAGCAATGGCCAATGCCCTTGATACATTGCATGCCTGATCGGAGAGCCCTTGGGCCATAGCGGCTAGGCAAAACCTGGAGTATAAAGGATCTCGAAGACTTCTTTGCCAGGAAAAAGCTGGGTTTTGTTACGGCACATCTCTCATGAGAACTATTAGACTTGCGAAGATATGATGTCGGAGCAATGGAAGCAGATGCCGGACGCTGATGTCGTTAGCGAGTTGAGCCAAATGGAGCTTTCGCTGCCGAGGGCCGGTTACTTCCAGCTTCTTGCAGCTCCCCGAATTGTCCCAGTTTCACGTCTCACCTCCGACGTCAAAATCTTCCTAATCCACCCACTCTCTATACATCTCTTTAATCACCTTGGTCAGGTCTAACCCCCATCATCCGATCAGCAACATGGCGCCTACCGATTCATTGGTCGACACCCTCAAACAGACCGTCGATAAGCTTGAAGCGCGCATCCAGCAACTCGAGTCGCGGTTATCAGGGCAAAGCGGTAGCGACAGCCAGGATGGCATGCGGATGATCCTGATCGGACCTCCTGGTGCTGGTACGATCGCCTGCTCCAGCCATTGGCGGTCAGTCTTGCTTCGATGCTGATTCATACTTTAGGCAAGGGTACGCAGGCCCCCAAGATCA
Source organism: Microcyclospora tardicrescens (assembly GCA_003012245.1). Taxonomy (NCBI): domain Eukaryota; kingdom Fungi; phylum Ascomycota; class Dothideomycetes; order Capnodiales; genus Microcyclospora; species Microcyclospora tardicrescens. The sequence goes on from PXOE01000068.1 coordinate 24,128, forward strand.
AGGAGAAGTATGGCTGCTGCCATCTCGCTACCGGAGACATGTTGCGCGCGCAGGTCGCAGCCAAGACCGAGCTCGGTAGACAAGCGAAGAAGATCATGGACGAGGGTAAATTGGTTTCTGACGAGATCATGGTCGGCATGATCCAGAATGAGTTGGACAACAACAAGGAGTGCAGAAACGGGTACGTTTACATGAAGATGCTTGTGGCAATGGCCGTTCCCTGACTGTATCTGCTCAGCTTCATCCTCGACGGTTTCCCCCGAACCGTGCCCCAAGCCGAGAAGCTCGATGGTATGCTCGAGCTCAAGTCTCAGCCTCTGAAGCACGCCATTGAGCTGCAGATCAGCGATGACCTCCTGGTCGCTCGTATCACTGGACGTCTCGTTCACCCCGCCTCCGGCCGTTCATACCACAAGATTTTCAACCCACCAAAGAAAGACATGACCGACGACATCACGGGCGAGCCTCTCATTCAGCGCAGCGACGACAATGAGAGCACCCTGAAGAAGCGATTGGGGACATACCACGAGCAAACCGGCCCGGTGACTGAGTACTACCGCAAGACCGGCATCTGGACGAAGATTGACGCATCGCAAGAGCCTGGTCAAGTGTGGAAGAGCGTGCTCGGCGTGTTGGAGGGCAAGCAATCGGGCAGTCTGCTCGGCAGGCTGGGCCTGAAGAAATAGAAGAACCTCGACGAGAATAATGTCTAGAGGTCCGGCATTCGGAGCAACGACGACGATCTTGGGACCACAACGCTGCAAGACGCTGCATGTACTTTGTATGTTCCCTTTTCTTGCATGCGAGCCGCATCTGGGGTCGTGCTGCAGAAGATTTGTGTATAGATGGTCATAATGGCGATGCAGAAAAGCTCGTGTATCATATGGCCCTTCCAGCCTTGTCAACTTTGACACCCTTCCGCAATCGCATCCAGTTCGAGTGTAGACATTGTGATGGCATGAGCAACATTCTGCTAATTCCCATATGTGATTATAAGTTTACAGAGCAGCTATGACAGACGCGCCGTGTAGGTGCACAGCAGATCATTCCGTGATGATATCCTGCCATTTCGTGCGGACCTAAGAGAAGTTAAGTACCAGCCAAAGATGCTGGGTTCTGCTTGCGCTTACCAGGCGTTTTTGTCCCAAGCCTTCCGAGAGATTTGAGCAAGCCATTGTGTCCGTCGTCGTAAGAAGCGTGATGAATGTAGGATATCGCTACAGATATACTACTGAGAGAGTCAAGAGCACGGAGCGTATCGTGCATGCGCAAGCGTGAAACATAATCGTGTAGACGCGCACGCGCACGCCCATGGTGCGAAAGGCAGATGTAAGCAAGAGAACTATGCATCCGTTTGCCTGGCTGCAGTACGACCGTGCAGGGGTTGGAGTGGGAATATGCTTAAGTGAATGATCCGGCTCGTTTGATAGGCGGCCATCACGGGCAGCCATGCGCAGATATGCATGTGAAGCTAAGGAATGCATCTAATACGACCAACAGCAGATCGGTAGCGAGCGTGACACTGCCATGGCAACTTGTTGTCTTGCTGGGTCCACAGGCCGGTGGCTTGGAGACGGTAATGAGAAGCGAGGTGGTACTGTACGTGCTCGGTACACACATGGCTGGCCAAGACTCTGGAAGATGTCAGATTTAGCCTCGTACGACCTTACCACGCCGAAGACATGAAGGCGAGCTCGACCAGAGTAAGGCTGAGACGTGTGTAATTTTGCTAAATGTAAATCAACTACAAAACCCAAGAGTCGTGCACTCGTCGTCACTTCATTTGTCGTAATCGTCATCAATCGATCGTGAGCTGTCGTTGTTGCTGTTCATATTCTGTGACCAGGCGACATGTCATGTATGTTCTGTCTGCTTGCCGTGCCTGGAGCGGAGTCTGAGGTCCAAGCACTCTTAAAGTATTTGTGGAGATGGTGTTGCTGTATCCAGTCAGAGAGGGTTGCTAGAGCCGAAAATATGTCATAAATGAGTGGCTCTGATCTGTCCTGATGTTCGTGAGATAAGTGGACGACAATAGTATAGCGTCAAGTTTGTGATGCCGAAAAGGTTCAGGTGTAATGAGGTACATTCACGTCGGAACCAACAATGTCTGATCTCTACCGTCCATATCAAGCTCCAATTGAAGCACAAATTTCGCTACCAAGTGCATGGACGAATTCGTGGTAGTTATGTGTGAATCGAGTTTCGTCAACAGTACGTTCGGCAAAGGGCTCGAACAACAGCTGCATGATTTGCTGCGCTGTGTGCTTGTTGTAGTGATTGGAGTGCAAGACGTTATCGAACATCTGGAGGTCAATGCGTGGGTTGTCAGTCCCGAATTGAAGCAGATGCTTCTGCATATGCATTGCTGTCAAAGCAGAATCACTGAGAAAATTAATAACGTCCTCCACGAAGTCAGCCTGCCCGGACGAACTCTCTTCGGCACACATAGCAGGCTCGCATGTGACCACTATCACAGCGTCGCAGTGCTTAAGAAAGGTCTCATGGATTGGTGTGAAGCCAACGCCTGGCACGTATGGAACGTGCCTGATACGCTTATGATGTTGGCTCAGGGCGCGGCCGAGCAGCTCGAAAGGATCTTTATTGTCCCTCAATCGACATGAGGCCTGACTGCGAGGCGTAACAGCTGGTGTGAATAATAGGATTGCCGCAGCCGAGGATAACTCGCAGGTTTCTGGCGGGACTGGCCTCGACAATCTAATCACCTCGCATTCGGATGCAATTCTCGAGTCTGTAAGGCTGAGAGACTCAATGCATGGCATCTCATGCGAACCCGTGTATCGCTTCGGTCCTGGCATTTCGACGGTTGCCGTCCTTCGTGGATGCCAGCGCTCGCTAGGTGGTGGATACCTCATATTGGCCAAACGCTTGCAATATGTGCTTACTCAAGCTCCAGTAGTAGTGGCCGGAACTTATCGCTGATATGTAAATATACGGGAGATCCAACTTCCGTACACTCATGAGAGACGGTTGCCTCATGTGTAATACCCACGTCCAACCTCGAAAGTGGTGCAACAAGCACTGCGACTTGTGAAGATTTCCAAATGCCTATGTTTGCTATAGTGCGCTCACTGCAATGTTAATGATTGATTTCGGGAGAATGTTCCAGCTTCGGAGCAGCTTTTGTGGGATTGTAAACCAACGGGGCTTTGGTGCTCCCAGCTACAAAATCTCCAGGTTTGACCTACATGTTGTGAGCGCTACAGTAATGTGGTCGCACGGCAGCAATGTGATGTATCTTGCAGATGAGTGCGGGTGTTCGAACTGATGCTCTGTATGGACATACTAACTATAACCTGGCAAGACAGAAGTGGTCATAGCTGAGATGTAGTACAACAACGTCCAGATCTAAGGGTTCCTCAGGTGGCATGGAGTCCTTTGGCTTGATCGCGAGGATGTACTGGACAAGAAATGCGCCGGATCCCGTCCCAGGAACTGATCACATCCTCCTAGAATGCTGCAGCGTGATAAAATAAGGCTGTACAATGTGCGTTGCATCCTGTGACTCACGCTCGCTTCCTGAATATCATAACTTGGAATGTCATACATGTAGGTCAAGGTATGCCAGCCACACCAGGGCGGCCGCAGCAGTTGTGACATCTATCTCACATGTACGCTTTCGCTCAGGTGCTTGAAAGCTACTGCTGTGGCAATGATGTGGATGTACATGTCCGTGGAGTGGTTGCAGCCAGATGAAGAGGACGCTATTGCAGACAGCGCAGTCGCACGAGCTCTCCCGATGGGGTAGGACGAACAAGGCTGAACTGCTGGAAAGCTCAGTCACAGGCTCTTTGCTCTTCTGTTCGTTTGGACCGTCAGCTGGTTCTTATTTCCAGGGAGATTCGAGACGCTGAAGAGAGTTTTGCTGTCGCGAGACACGGCATTTCCTCAGGTGTAGCCCGCGAGCGAGTCTAAGCCGACGACGGGCACAGCACTACCACCAGCCTGGACGTTGCGAAGTTCGAGCAGAGGCGTTTAGGTTATGTCATGACAGGGGGAGGTCCAGGTTCATGGTGTTCATTGAGATTAGTAGAACTTTCATGGCCAGATGACAAAGCTTCTTGTTCCGGCTTGGACACGATCGACAGCATGTCCTCCCATCCGGCGGCCATGCCTTTACTACACATGCCTGGTCACCACAATCCATCGTACAGGATTTGCTGTTACCAAGAGTCTGCATCCGAGCCCGCGTCGATGATGATGACGCTGCAGCCCTTGTGCACATCAAGACGCTGTGAATCACCAGCGACGAATTGACCAGGAGGAACCTTTTGCCACGCCAACCATACCATCGTGCCTAATGTTCCGACTACGCAAACAATCTTCCCAGTCTCACGACGATGGAGTACAAACATTCAGCCGCATGCCATGTTTTGGCTATAGGGTCCCAGACCTTGGCAGATCGATACGGCGAGCGACGGTGGTTCGAGTACGGAGATGACACCGTTCCTCCCATCTCGCAATGGCGCAGCAACCTGGTGCGTGTGTATACTTTAGGAATCTGTTCGTCTGTCTCAGATATCGTGGCACGACCGGATTTGCTAATCAAAACGCATCACATAGACTGCACTGTCACAAGTGCACAACTTGTACTTCGTGGCGTACGGTAAAGATATATACATCTATGTGCCACAATTTCCATGCCAGGCTGTCCCACTCCAACCTGTACTTATCTTGTCAATCCCGCCGGTCGACGCGAACAGTACAGGGTCTTTGGATCTTGAACAACCACATTCGATCAACAACCTGCTTGTGCAGTTCCTCGGCACGGAGGAAGTTATTGCCTCTGTTCGAGACGATGGCGACATCGATGCGGTTCTCGTACGCCACGTCGTGCAGGCCATCGAGCGACGTGCCGAGCCTGGCAACTCAACTTCACTTGTTGGCGATGAAGTGAAGCCGATTTTCCAGAGTAACGTCGGTGTAAGTGCCTGGGGTTTGGCAATCCATACCAAAAGTCGCATCATTGCTTGCAGCTCTAATCACCACGAAGTGCGAATCTTCAAGTTTGGTCTTTTCCGTGAAGACCGTGGAACGTCTGAAGATGAAGATGTCGACGTACCGCCTAATGAAGAAGACGCTGCTCCGTTTCCTGCTTCAGACCGTAAGATCGACGTAACATTGCGAGTAATCAACGGTGAGGCAAATATCCCGTGCATTTCATTCTGTAACACGGGAGATGACCCCGAAGCACGGTGGCTCCTAACCACCGATATATCGGGGATATGCCGCGTAATGGATTTGCATTCTCTTACCTCAGTACAACGATTTCGCTTTGGAAGAACGCCTGCATATCGCTCTCCCGGGGCTTTCGATAGGCTTAATGCTGGTTGGGCGCTCATGTTTTTGGATGCTCGTTCGTTTAGAAGGGAGCGATACTGGCGAGAAGCTCTGAACATATCCGAGAACCATGATCTACCAGGTACTGGCGGTACTTCCGCTCCCATGTGGGATCTCAGCGACACCATTCTTGGTCTTCCAGATAGGTCCGAAGCTTTCACGTATCACGACCAGGAAGCACAGAGAAATGAACGGAACGAGCACCACGCAGCAGCCTTGGACCAGGTGGAGAGCTTGTCCATAGAGGATGACGACGAAGACGAAGAGGACACCAGTTTGCCACGATCTCAAGGCCCCGACAGTACTACCTCCGGAGTGCGAACACCACGAGAAGAGGAGCCAGATGGTGAAGACAACGATGTATATGACGTAGACGATGACCTGGACGATGAAGGCACCGAGGACAGCATATCTTTCTCAAGTCTCTATGGTGGCCGACGTGTGTTTGGAAACATGGTGCAATTCAACCAGCGGAATAGCCTGTGCGACGACCTACCTTGTCCCATTCTTCACGCTTCGGTGAAAAACGTGTACTTGCTCCAGCCCTCGGATAGAAGATTTAGGCCAGGCCCATTCTCGCCGCCAATGATCGGTCTGGCAAATCCGTTACGACAGGCTGTCCTGATCCAATTCGGCGCGCTCAACATGTACGATCGCTTGAACATGAGCGCATATATCCCTTCTCTTGGCATCGTGATTCTCGCGTCGCAGAAAGGCCGCGTACTCGTACTTTCTCTGACGAAATTGTCTGATGCCCAGCACGAACCAAGTCTGCCCGCAGGTCTGCCAGGCAAGTCCAGTCGCACCATCTTCGCGATGCGGTGCGATTGTATCCTTCCATTCCTCCGACAGGAGAAGCTCAATCAAAGACCATTCGCACCTCTACACGGCATCGCGGTAAGCCCAATGCAGGGCACACAGCACCTGCCAGACGAGAGGAAAAGGTGGCGACTGGTCCTGATGTACCAAGACCATTCAATCCTAGGTTACGAGATTGGCAGGGAAGGGGACGAGCGAAGGGGAAGTGATCACAAAGCAGTCGTGGTGTGATGCAATTCAGATCCATAGAGTAGTGCTCTCTTTGCTGTGATAGGGCCGCAATATCGGCTGATTCGTCCACGCCGTCGTATCATCTGTTCCGCCTTGAAAACTTGCGACACCTCGCTAGGCGGCAGCTCCATGGTAGGGCGACTTGTGCAAAGGTTGCGGGAACAAGCGCGGATAATCCTTGCACATTACGAGTTCAAAGATGCTGGTCGCACGGGCTTCTCGCATGAGGTCGCTATGCATTACTTTTGACACGTCTATCCTGAAACATCGAGTACACCCTTCCAGAACGCCAACATTCCAACCTTGCGCTAACGTCGCACAGCATGTAGCCTCGTATAGAACCGAATTAGGCCCTCTGCACCCACCACATCACCTTCCCGATACAGCTTGGCGAGATCCATATTCAACGGACTGTCGGGCTCTGCGCCCGCACTCAACAACTGTTGGATCGCCTCGAGGGTGCTGACGAGGCCATATGCGGGGGTCCAGGTGGTCTTCAGCAGGTCGAGACAGATCTCGCCCGTTGCGAAGTTTATGTTCGGGTGGCAGCAGGGTGTTTGAAACGTCAGGACGGGAGGTTCATTAGGATACGTTTGCGGGATCTTGATCGAGAGCGTCCATCGGCCACCTGAGAAGATTAGCATTCCGCCCAGCATTGGCTTCGAGCCAGGGAAGAGGCAGAGGGAGTGGTGTACCTTCGTATACTGTGCCGGCGGGTCCATTCAACACAGCTCGTAAGCTTCGCAAGTCGTCCTCGCTGACAGGCTCGAGCGTAGGCACTGCCGGAGAAGGATCTTTGCGATATGCATCAAGCTCTTTGATGGTACGTTTCGTCGCCATTTCGTGTGGCTGTAGACGTCGCAGCGGTAAGGCGAATGATCTGCACGACCAATTGATTGTTTATCGATGAGCTAGAGGTCGAGACCTGGGAGAGCACGCGTCTGTTAAGGTTGCGGACCAAGCCTTGTGGGGAAGACGATAAGAGGATAAGGATATGCGCGTGCCAAGACTGAAGGCAATGACGGCATGGCGGTCGCGTGTTTAGCATGATGCGCTTTCCCAATGGCTGGCAGTATCTAAATATCACGATAAGGGTGTACCTATGGAAATTGGCAATGTAATAGAATGGGGAAGCGGCAGCCAGACATGGAAGCTGACGTATGGCAATACTGTAACATTTGATTGTCATCCGCTCGATTGGCGTCATAACCGAACAACAAGGTGGAGTATTATCTTCTCCTATGATCCTATTTCTCCTTGTGGGTCTCCTGTGGTCGTTCTGTTCCAATCTATTCCTATTACTCCTCCTGTACACCTACGATTTCACTACGCGACTCACATCTGCCTGCATACTTCTGCTCGGCCACTTCCAGAACATGGCGTCTTCGACAAAGCCCCTCACAGATGAGCATCTGGCTGCGACATCGGCAGCTCTGAACGAGTTGACCTCCGAAGCACAATCAAACACTGCGGATCCCAAAGAGCACATCCACACGCCTGCCGACAGTTCGCACGCTCACAGTCGCATGCGGGCTCTGTTCCCATACTCCTCATTAGAAGAATTCGAGAATGCTTTCCACTTGGGAAACTACGTTATGGACCGCAAGACTGGGCAGAAGACGTTCGAGGCGATGAGCATCTACGTTCGCGTCGGGATGCACTGCCTCTACTATGGTTCGACGCAAGAACAAGCTTTACACTGGAAGCGGACGCAAGCCTTGCTAAAGGACCAAAGCGAGAAGATGGGCAAACAGTACGACAGTCCAGAATCCGTAGACCACATAAAACCCTTTATAGAGTCGTTCGGTCTTGCGGACAGCATGGTCGATATGGTAAAGCCTGATCCCGCTAGCTATGCCACGTTCAACGAATTCTTTGCCCGCGAGATCAAGCCATCTGCAAGACCGATCGCAGAGCCAGACAACGCAGCAGTCGTAAGCAGTCCAGCGGACTGCAGACTGACGGCTTTTCCAACAGTCGACCTGGCAACAAAATACTGGATCAAAGGATTTGGCTTCACACTCGAGAAATTGTTAGGAGACGGACCACTCGCACAAAAGTTCGATGGAGGCAGTATTGTGATTGCGAGATTGGCTCCGCAAGACTACCACCGATGGCATGCTCCCGTAACTGGTCGTGTGCAAACGGTCACAGAGATACCAGGAACTTACTACACAGTCAACCCGCAGGCGATCAACGAGCCTGGCACGCTGGACGTGTTCTGTGAGAATCGAAGAAGCGTGATGGTGGTCGAGCGCGCATCATCCAAAGCCCCAGTAGCGATAATCGCAGTTGGTGCTATGCTAGTCGGATCCATCAAGTACAATGCTGGCATTACAGAGGGTACAGAAGTCAAGAGAGGTCAGTGTCTGGGCTCATTCCAGTACGGAGGGAGCACGGTTATCGTGTTATACCCTAAAGGTGAAGTGACGCTCGACGCGGATCTCGTCAAGAACTCGACGGAGTCCAACTGCGAGACATATGTCCAGGTGGGATGGAGGGTTGGTGCCGGGCCCTTATAATCGTACTCTCGAGATGAGTATGAACCGCCACGCTACAAAGTACAGACTTGTTGAATATGCGCTCAGGACCGCCGCTACTTCAGCGCTTTTGAGTTCGTTCCAGGTCGAATGCCAGCATTTGCTCATCTTTCTTACCGCCTTCCTGCGTCGTGCCTACGATATGGCGATCGAGAACGGCTGCGCCTGTCATCTCGCCTGCTCTGTTGCTTTGCGTCCGGTGACGCATCTTTGCGCGCCCTGTCTCGTCTGTTCCTTTCCTCATCTCGGCGGATATATCTGTCCTCTGAGCGGTTCCGATGCTCCCTGCTTCTCCTACGTTCTGTCCGACCAGGGCGATAAGTGTCATCCCCTGTCCGTTGATCTCTACTTCGGGATCTACGTCTTCGTCTTCCACCATGCGCTGATTCTGAGCGATCTCGCTTGCGGTCATGGTTGTGGTGACGACGCCTGCGCTCCTCGTCTCGAGAACGCGACCTGTGTCTCCTCCTCTCCGAACGATCATGATGTGACCTTTTTGGCGCTTGACTACTTCCTTCTGTAGTATCGTCATCCTTCAACGCTTCACGCAACGCCTGATTGACCTCGCTCTGCTTCATTCTGTCCATCGGTAGCGGCTGCAAGTTCGCATTCGTGCGATCTGGCACAGGCAGACCTAGCGCTTTCGCCATGGCATCCTCTTCCGCTTCTTTCACCTTGCGCAACTCTTCGCGCTTCCGTTCGCGTTCTTTCTCCTCTCGTTCCTCGGCTGTGAGGTGCGCATCATCGGCTTTCGCATACCAGGACAAGTCCTTGCCTTTCTGCCAGCGTCCGACAGGTGCTTTGATAGAATGACCAAGATAGTTCTCACGATGTGCTGAGTTCTTCACGTCATCCCATGAGAAGTTGACACCACCACGAGAGCCTTCTTTACGGACAGTTTGAAGAAGATCCATGCTCTTGCTGAGGATGACTTGTAATAGTGTCAGGGAAGTGTGATCCTGTTAGGAACATCTCGAGCGCAAGCATGGAGCACGATAAGAGCTGTGGCTGTGCTTATCGATGTGGCGTCGGTATATTCTAGCTGTACGTGGCCAGAGCTCGAACTTATGCACATCAACTACAACCTGCCATTGAAGCCCACTAAAGCTTCAATCAGATCGTAGCGAGCATGGCGTGGAAGCAATGGAGCATTAAGTTGCTCCTGGTGTCTCTCGTCAGCGCACAGGAAGGCTCAACGGTCTTCTCCAAGGCCTCAAATGACAGCCTGCTTTGGGGGCCATATCGACCTAACCTTTACTTCGGCGTTCGACCACGATTACCAAAATCGATCACGACGGGCTTACTATGGGCCCGAGTTGAAGATTTTACATCTGTTCAACGTAATATACGATTCACATGCGAACAAGATGAGGGAATGGCCGGCTATGGTTGGGATGCGTATGACCCAAGAACAGGCGGAGTGCAGACGATTCATGACAGAGGAAACGGACTTGATCTCGAGACAAGTTTCGTCAAGTTCGAAGATGGGAGGGGAGGATGGGCTGCGAGAATTAAGGGTACGCCAAGGGAGGATGCCGTGCTATTAGGGGGCAGTGAAGCAGGACTTCATGAAATGAAAACCGCTTTATGGTTTGCTGTGGGTGCTGAAGGTTTGGGAAGCCTTCTGGAAGTCCAAGACGCTGAAGCCGCCGAGGAGGTCGGTTTTCAAGGCGATGTCGTTTTGAACGGCCAAACGGCAGACCTGGGAGACTTCAAGATCACCATTACAGAAGCGGACGGCAACTCCTACCCTCTACATAGTCACCCATCGTATGAACCAAAACCTTTAGATCGTACCTGGGTGCACTCGATGAAAGTTCCCGAAGAGGCAATCTGGCAGGCGAAAGGTAGATTCAGCTTGATCCCGAACTATCCTGTTCACCATACTCGTGACCCTGGCTAAGCTTTCTCGCAGGCATACTCTTCAGCTCCATGAAGGCCACGATCGACCAGTACGTGGAGGAGTACACTGAGAATCAGATGCCACCGCCATGGCAGACTTATACCATTCAGAACTTGCCTGGTGAAGGCAACATGCACATGATCCAGAAAGTGTTCGATGGTCCTTTCGAGTTCGACATCATATTTACTCCAGCATCGGCGGAGAAGCCGGCTACCTCGGAGGATCTCACCAAGGCAATCAAGGCCGCTTCCAAGTCATTTAGTGAGAAGTACATTGAAGCTCTCCAGCCGCAGGCTCCTTTCAGCGACGAGAAGCATCTTGTCTTCAGCAAGTCTCTCTTCAGCAACCTCATCGGTGGCATAGGATATTTTTACGGTGACCAAGTCATTGACCGATCGTACGCACCAGAGTATGAGGAAGAAGATGAAGGATTCTGGCAAGATGCCGAGCGGGCTCGTGGCCAGAACCAACAGAAGCTTGAGGGACCATATGAGCTTTTCACTTCAATTCCAAGCCGTCCTTTCTTTCCTAGGGGGTTCCTTTGGGATGAAGGCTTCCACCTATTACCAATTGTTGACTGGGATCCTGAACTGGTCATGCAGATCTTCTCGTCGTGGTTCAACACGATTGACGAGGATGGGTGGATTGCGCGTGAACAAATCCTCGGTCCAGAAGCCCGTGACAAGGTCCCGCAGGAGTTCCGAACACAGTACCCGCACTATGCTAACCCTCCGACGCTTTATATGCTTCTCGGCGATCTGCTCGATGCTACCGGAGAGAAGACCTCACCGTTCTTCAGTGGCCAGCAGAAATCTTTCGGGAAGCTCACGAAAAGCGCTCTTGCTGATCCCGCAGCCGTCAAGACTTGGCTCAAGTCGCTTTATCCTTTGCTTCAACGCAACTTCGAATGGTATCGCCGCACACAGTGGGGAGATGTCAAGTCGTATGATCGTCCGGCATTCTCTACCAAGGAAGCATACCGATGGCGTGGACGTACTCCTCGCCACATCCTAACATCTGGCTTGGATGACTACCCACGCGCCCAGCCTCCGCATCCTGGCGAACTGCACACCGACCTGATCTCTTGGATGGGGCTCATGGCATCCTCGATGAAGCGTGTGGCAACCTACATCGGCGAGACCGGCGACGCTGCGAAGTACGATAAGATCTTCGAGGCGATCCGACGCAATGTCGATGATCTGCACTGGAGCAAGAAAGGCAAGACATACTGTGATGCCACTGTGGATGCATATGAGGACAGCGTTCACGTCTGCCACAAAGGTTACATTTCCATCTTTCCCTTCATGACTGGTCTCGTCGGACCGGATCATGAGCACCTCGGCGATGTCCTTGATCTCATCGCCGACGAGGATGAGTTGTGGAGTCCCCATGGAATCCGAAGCTTGAGCAAGTCGGATGAGCTCTATGGCACGGACGAGAACTACTGGAGAAGTCCAGTATGGATGAACATGAACTATCTGATCGTGAAGCAACTTCTGGTAAGTCGTTGCCCACGTCCAAACTGACACACGCTAACAACTTGTTTTAGCATGTTGCTCAATCATCGGGTGCGCAACAGAAGCGCGCCAGGACAATGTACACTGCCCTGCGCAAGAACCTCGTCGACACTGTGCGGACGAGTTGGGAGCAGACAGGGTTTGCCTGGGAGCAGTATAACCCGGAGACTGGCGCGGGCCAACGCACGCAGCACTTCACTGGGTGGACTAGTTTGATCGTCAAGATCATGAGTATGCCCGACCTATCAGGTACCAAGGGACATGATGAGCTGTAGAGATACCTAGGACCGTACGCGAAAAGGAGAAACTATACGCATAAAATCTTTATAAAGCTATAACATGCTTCTATGCTGGCCTCATGAATCGCGTTTATCCGTTTTTAACATATATCATCGCTCATTCCGCACGCGCTCTTTTCGATCCAAAGGCTAACTTTGCACGGCACCAGCCGCCACCTCTGCTGTCGGTCCACCATAGAACGAATAGCCTGGGCACGCTTCGGCTACCGACTCACCCGTCGCAGTGGTGTTGCAACCCAGCGCGTTTTGGATCGGCAGGACTAGCAACTCTAGCACGTTTCCCGCGGCGTTCGCTGCCACGTTCTCCATGAGCGCAAACGCGAAGCACAGATCACTCGTCAGGCTCAGAGGGTTGTAATCGGTGATGTTGGTGGAGGGTTTGATGGCCGTGTAGGAGTTGACGGTGCCGTTGTTGCAGCCCTGGGCGTTGATGCGCGGCTCCAGCTGGGCAAAGGTGTTGGCGTCATCAATGAGGCCGAAGACGGTGTACGGGTCGGTCTGCGCGCGCCGGTACCAGTTCTCAGGGATGCGCTCGTAGCCAGGCGTCCAGACGAAGGAGCCGCTCTCGCCGGAGATGGCGTTGAAGGATTTCAAGGTTTCTTGGTTGAGGATGCCGGCAGGGTATTCCGCGGTGTGGTTGGCCATGAAGCGGAAGAGGAAGGTGAAGGCAGCTTGGCTAACCAGGGTTCCTGAGAATGCTCCAACTATGATCCAAGTCAGTGTGATGCGACAGGGCTTGATTATGTGGATACGTACAGTAGAAGTATGGGTTCTTCTCGATGCTCTCCTTGAAGCGGCTGGCCCGGAACTTCGTGAGCACATCGATGTTGTAGTTGGCAGTTGCTGCATCTGGCTGGAGGTCGAAGAACTGAAGTTACGGATTGTGGTCAGCATGATCTGTGGTAAGAGGAATAATGGGATGCAAAGCGTACATCCTGGAACTGCGAAATGATCAAATCGTTGCTTGAGCCGTATTGGTAGAGATCGCCCCGGAACGCAGAGTTGTCGGTCTCATAGTTGCCATGCGATCCACCAATGCCATTACCTGGTACGCCACCTATTTGCCAGCCAAGGCCATACCCATCGATCGCAGCGCCGTACGCTGACAAGACTGTTGCCAGATCCAGACTCATGCCAAACACCGAAGTGGTAGCGCTGATCAGATCGACGACAGTAGCATTGCCATTCCTCGGAAGGTATCCATGATTTGCCAGAGCATTGAGTCCTGGGCAAGGTCCCCGCGAATCGTTCGGGCCTGGTGCCTGCCACGCATGATCTCCCGTAACATCAATCAATTGTAGGCTGGGGTCGAATGGTGGGTTTAGTAGTGCCGCAGTCGCATTACTCAGAGCATTGGCGGCATCTTGACCAAGTTTCTTCGCACTGCTAGGATCGAGCAACGAAGAGAGACCGAGGAGGTCACGATCTGTAAGGCCGCGAGGGAAGGCCGCCGTAAGTCCGATAGTGGAGCCCACAGCTAGGAGGTTGGATAGCTTCATGGTTCAGGACTCTGGCAGTGTTGGGGATGACTAGGAAAGATCTCGATTGCTTGCAGACGCTCAGTGCATAGGGAGCAATTTGGAATGGAGGCACTGCTTCGCCATATGAAAAAAATCAATCCGCTTACCTCTGCTGCCGTAATTGGTGGCGGATTTGCACAAGGGACTCACCCCACAACGCAAACGACTCCATGTCGATCATCCCAAGACATCAGTGCCGGTGTGACCTGTCGTGCCGTGCGTGCTTGTTTAGAGATCCGTTTTGAGGCAAGTGATTGTTTGGGGCAGTCCAGATTGAAGCTTGATCCGGGCAGATTCCTGGCGCGCCACGGCGCCATAGCGACCCTGTCGATCACCCATGCACCTCATCTGGTCGGTACTGTAGCCGATTTGGTAGCCGTAGTTGTCCGGAGAAGTGTAACAAGCAGTAGGAATCAACCGGCCAAGCCACAGTGGCCGCCAAGCAGACTGCCGTCTCGTTCAGACATTGTGCGGAGAAAGAGATGAGGTGACGGAGATGGCTCGGCTTGCACCAGATCACGTTATGAGCGATCTCCGCTTCAACCACTCCCGCCACGCAAGCTATCTTACCTAGTGGAATATTAAGAAACCCTCCACGCTGCAGCCATCTGCAATGTAGCAGACTATCACGGCATTTCACCGGAATTTGTTTTTGTGATGTGGCAGCGTCTCGTATCACTTCATCCAGACGACCTTGCGTCTACGAGATCGGAGCGGATGATTGGCCATGCCGGATGGTCAGAAACCATTCAAACAAAGCGTACGAAGGATGCTTCGACCTTATCTTCAAACCTACAGTATTTTTGTCGACATACTCTAGCGTAAAGCATATGAGCCATTTGAGCATCATATCTCGAGCAACGAGGTCTGTTATCTGAAGTTACCGCATGCTTCACAGACTTTCTTCCTCGTCCACCACAAGTCGATCCGATAACAACAAAGTATGATGTTGACCGTGCTCGTGCGGCCACTGGTATGACGAGATTCGATACATCTTCATGACTGACTAGATCGTTCATGTGTCCTCGATCGCAGCTGTCAGTGGATAAGACAATGGCTTATCCCGACAAACTCACGGTAACAAGCTGCAGGTCATTTTTCTGATGTAGGCGACTGTGGAGATGCGCTGCAAGCAGGTCCGGCGATGCGCTGTCGTTGACTACGGTGCGCATCTAGGCTGTAGTCTAAAGATAGACTACTTTTTCCACCTATTGCATCCTCTTCGTCTACAGCGTGCTCCAACCACTGCTGGTCGCCGACCAATCTATGCTGCTCATCCAGTCGTTGAAGCTCTGCTCGTCGAAAGGCCCAAGAAATGGATCTATGACTCCCATGCCATCCACATCAACACTTGCAGTACTCGAGGTCAAGATATGTGTAGAGGTACTTGGGGTCGGCGGCGCACGCATCTGTGTGACCGGCTCCAACACCTCATCTAAGGCACGGGTTATCGAGGAAGACGCCTGCTTGGCAACAGCATGATTGGCATTCTCTTGATGGAAGATGGTATCCAGATGAGAGACGAAGACGGATAGGTTTCGAACAATTTCTGAACGGCTGATGCTCACAGGCAGAGGCTTGGCAGTATCACGCGTCGAGTTGGCAAGCATAGATGTCAAGACCATGGCACTGGACATGCCATAAGTCAGAAGCTTGATGCGGCTGGTCAGCACATATCAAATCTGGGGTGACAAACAAGTTACGTACCACAAACTCGAAATCGTGGCGCAATGGGACAGCACGATCTCTCGCTTGACCTAATTGTAGTACGGTAGCAAGCATATTCTTCGCGATGCTGAGCAGTTCATCGATATTCAAGTCGTCAATAGATTCTAGCAGCCGATGGATCTGGAAATCAGAGTGCAGGTAGGACAAATACATGATCGTTAGCATGTTGCACATGTTCGGCGTGTAATCTGGCTGCTTCCAACAAGCATTGGTGTATCGCAGGTGTTCAGGTAGAGATTCCCAGAGCTTATGGCCACTAATGGAGAGGTTTCTGATTTGTGTTAGTGCACTTACCACGTTACAAACGGGGCATGACTTACGTCAGTTCGTCTCTATGTGTGGCAGATATTGGTCTCGGATAGTATGAACATCGACTGATCTCATCTCGCCATGGACCCATGGCGTAACGCACGCGTGCCCATGTCGAAGCTTGCCAGTTCTTGGAGCTTATGTTCCATCCTTCTGGCGTTAGTCGAGACCGTGCTCTGTCAAGCTCCTCTTTCCCTGCAACGAGCTCATCATCTGAGAGGTCGAGGGGCATCATCGTACTCGCATACCAGTGGAATATCCTAGGCGGGCAGTTGAAGTATCCAGAGATGCTTTGATCTGCATAATAGACCCTGACGAATGTCCTGCGTCGGAGATCCGAGAGAAAGAAAGGGGCATCTTTTTGGATTAGATCTTCACGATGAAAGCCAGCGGTGTATGCATCGCTGATCAGATCACCTAGGCGCCGCCAAACTGATGGATCTGGCCGAAAACAAACTGTGTCAACGAAACGCATACTACAATATTACAAAGGGCAGCTTACGAGTATTCCCTTTAGAGGCTAGGAGAAGTAGGAGGTTCTCATGCGCGTGCCACATCATATGATCGTCGACATGGGGCGAGACATCGCGAGCCAAGGTCAAGCACGTTGTGGAACAATCTAGCATCCTACGGATGAAGTCCTCGTGAGTCTTGTCATCGCGTGTCAACCCAAAGAAGACGGCACGCGCAGCTGTGTTGCAGATAAGTCCTAGGCCTTGTAGTTGCACGTTTCTGCCACTGAAAAGAGAAACGAACTCCGTCACGGTCAATGTTGAAGTGGGCGTAGCTCCAGCAGCAGTGTTTTTCAACACCCCCTTAGCTAGAGCATTGGCCCCAGTAAAATTCGTGCTCTCGCTAGCATCGATGCAATATGATTCGAACAGATCCGGTAGGGAAGCGAAGATGCCTAGGACGATCCGACCGGGCACCAGGGCGCCCAATGACACAGTATGGTATTCTCGTAACAGCCTATCAATGAGCTCGTAGTTGGCCTGAAGCTGCGTAATGACATTGGCAATGGCACGGATGCGCTCACTCGCTTCATCCGTTGTGCTTGGCTGCAGATCAGGCGCTCTTGAGCTGAGATGGGGTTTGACAGTCGGGACTGGCTGTCCGCGAAGATCCAGACCAGCTGGTTGATTTCTGTAGGACGGGTAGTTGGTCTTCGTCAATGGGGCGGGATGGTAGAAGCACTCGGCCTTGACGCCTCTGCGTTTGCAGCGTCCGCAGACCGGCGTTTGATGGTCACACCGTATCTTGGCTTTCCGACATGGCTCACAAGATGCTTGTTTCCCGTTGCGCCGGCTGTTGGCTCTGGAGGGAGGAAACATGGCGATGAGGTCCACTTTACTTGTCGCAACTTCTCAGCAGCATCTTTATATGAACGCGATCAGAGAAAGATACACGAGTCGACAAGAAGGACGAAGAGTGCATTCACTTCGCTAGCATAGTACTTGTTGCCTACGAATCATCATGAGTCCTCATTATCATAGACCTAAGCGAAGGATGCGTGATACTGGTCGACGGACTGGAGGTTGTGTTGCAAGCCGCAGGTTCGGAATGAAACGTCGGCGCTCGGCTCCCCACGGCATTCAGCTCCGTTCCAAAGCGAGAAGATTCGGTACAAAAGTTCCTTTCTGTCATCCACTTTACAGAAATCGTATTCCGCCAACAAATCTCTGCACTTTGGCGTGTAGGGAAACCAAACTATCGAGTAATAGCATAGCTGAGAATCAGAACGAGTGGTCATAACGCCTTCCACCATTCGTAATCTGCTGAAAACTCTGACTGCAAAGCAATGTAGTACGGTTGCGCCCTATGCGCCCTATGCACTGATGAGTCGATGGTAATGTACTGTTCATACATATATAAGCACCGCACTCTGTGCGTCTCAAGTGATCTAACCAAGCAATAACTCATTAAGCTCAATTACCTCTGCCAGACGCGTATCCATCCATTTGAATTGCCAGATCCTAAGCAACTCATCCCTGTCCAATTCTAAGACAGTCATTCAACCAACACTCTTCACCAAACTATCCGTCATGCACTTCGGAATGCGTACCGTCTACCAAACCGAGGCGACTGCCCGCAAGCCCTCAAACCCAGAAGGACGCTCAGGAAGCCAGTCCTCTCACCCTTCCGATACCAAGCGTCAGATCAAAGTTGCATTGGCGAAGGTCTCTGACTTCGTGCTTGGCTCGGACTTCTCATCCAGAATGAGCCGCTAAATGGGAGTTGCCTTTTCAGCTTTTCAGGTCGGTCTTGCAATTCGTCTGTTTATACGAATATATCGTTGACTGTTGCTATAGTCTTTCGGATATCGTTCATTCCAGATGTCGTTCGCATAAAAGTAATTCGATACACCAGCATACAACTAGATCTTCATCCGGCCTAGCGAGATGATTTGGGAGGATGGTCCTTATCGAGGTATATGGATTGGCGTTTGGTGTGCAGCAGCATTGTCGTAAGGGACCTGGGTGGTATAATGTAATGTAATGACCTCTTCTTAATGATAATCAACACCCAAATCATCGCCTGTCGTGCCCATGATCCATTGAACTGTCTCCACTCTCTTCCTCGCTATCGTCCTTGAATCCTTCTTCCAGATCTCGACTCAGCCGCCTCTGGCTATCGATCTCCACCCTGCCACCTCGCACTTCGCGGTCTGTCCGATTTACATCGAAGCCGACCATGCTCTCTCCCTCTTCATCTCCAAATACATCCTCGCTATACCGTCTGTTGCTCCCATCGGTGACGTCGCGTGACCATCTCATGCTGGGCGGCAATAATGCCCTTCCAAGAAAGCCAGTGACGCGGGAGCGGATAGAGGCTGTTCGATCGGAGATGGCGTCCAGAGGCAGATACTGACTGTATCGTTGTCGGTATGCGCGAACGAACGGCAGGATAGCGTAGGCGAGGAGAAGATAGAGGACTGAAGCGATGAGTGCAGGGATGAACAGACCCTGGCATTCTGATGTGAGTTAATGCTCGGATCAGGACGACTGAACAGTGTTACCTTGACAACATCAGATAGTGCAGCCATAGCGAAGACTGTCAACAATAGAACAGGCGCTGGTTGTTCTGGCAGAGAAGCATGAAGTGGAGGTATCGAGCGGGCGACGCGCGGTGTCGAGCTTACACGGAAGTGAATTGGAGGAGCACCGATGCGAGACGCCGGGTCTGCTCTTCAGTGTCGCATAAACATGAACGTAGCTGGTCTGCTGATGCAAGCTGAGCGAAAGACAGACGACCAAGAAATTAATACAGTTGCACACCCATGAGTGTCTGAAAGCATAGAGTCGCATCGCAGCTCGCGTCTTGAAAGTGCGTGGCATGCGTTCATGACGAAGCCTTTCACGCACAGGCCAGGAGGGAACAGATCACTATATCATACATATTATATGGACTATAACCAGGCACCTGCAGACAAGGTACCCAGACACATCTTCTTATAACGTTCATGACTGGTAGAAGCTCTATTAGATTCAAACACTATTCGCACAACATCGCGATGTGGCGGGCGTCTATTTCCTCTTCTTGCCGCCAGTCTTTACTGACTCCCTACCACTCGAACCCATGACGCTGTCTACTTTTTGTTGCAACTCCTTTGCAACCTCGACTTTCTTACCGGATTTGGTGGAGGCATCCGCAGGGGAAGTCAGCGGCTTGTTTGCAGTCTTCTCCTCGACCTCTTCGTCGTCGCCGCCCTGTCCGAATTCGTTGACACGAGTAGGATCGACTTTGTAGGCCCAAGACTGGTAGAGGTAGACGAAGAAGATCACATCGTCTCGCAGCGTAGCCAGGCGATGCAGCATCGGCATCTTGATCGTGAACGCAAAGAGGTCGTCGATGAATGTTCCAAGAGTCTTGTAAATCATGGCCTTGCCAGACATATGCGCCACTGACTTCAACCTGTAGTTGATGTACAATGCGGGAACCTGTTGTGCTGTCAGTATAAGTCAATGCGACGATTTTGGTTTGCTGTACGTACCATCATCAAGAAACCGTATGCATAAACACTCCCTACAAGAGTGGTGATGATGAAGCTGTACCAGCTCTTGTGGCTTTCATATTTTAGGGAGTAGGCTGCATAGGCAAGCAGGAGTGGCACAGCAACATAGCCCATGTATTTGAACGCGATTTTGTCGTACTCCTCCGTCTTTTCCTCGGTTTCTGACATCTTGTGTTTGTCTTCGAAGGCGACAACATACGGCAACAGTCCATAAGCCCAAGACCCTTGCTGCGGTTGCCGCACCCGAATGTTGACGGTTTTCGTGACCTTCCATGCTTCAATCGCGATGCCCATACCTTGCCCAAACAGAATCATCCAAGACGTGGAGTCGTTGTTGTCCAGCAGATAGAGAAAGATGATCAGTTGCATGACGACGTTGGACAGGATGGTACGGAATGACACGCCTACATTGTCCTTCTTCTTGCGCCAGTGTCCAACGTCTGATTTGAACGCCAGCAGTTCGAAGATCATGTGAAGCACACTGACAATGGCGGTGGTGCCCAACAACCAAGGATTCGTGTCTAGAAGAGTCTCCTTGATCAATTCCATCTCTGAGCCATCACCTCCGCCTGGAGTAGTCTGGCCAAGTGCAGCTTTACGTGCAGTTTCTTTCATTCCTTCGTCCATGCTCGCCATTAGACTGAACTGCCAATTTGCAAGGGTGGAGATGTGAACGTTGATCGGTAGGCGGTCGATTCGAGCTGTGGAGTTCAGTTCGGTCATATGCGACTTGAGCTGCCAGAAAGTGTTCAAATATAGAACTGGGTAATACCATCCATTCTTGCCAGTAGCATCACGTTTGCCTGTTGACTCGAACGTATAGAATTGACGGGGCGCGGGATGCATGTTCTCGATGCTGGCAGCACCAGTGTCTGAGATGAAGGACAGTGTGAAGTTCGGGTGGTAGTAGGATGCTATCGTGGGTCCTTTGTCCTCTGGTTCTTCCTCTTCTTCGACCGCATTATCGCCTTCCTTTGCTTCAAGGAGATTCCTCGTCTTACGGACTTTCTTCTTGGCCAGGTATTGTGTCAGGGGTCGAAGCATACTGTACGCTTTGGAATGGTCATACTTGGGGCTCGCTGGGTCCAGCTCTGCTCCAGTCTGAGCAACAAAGATGTGAGCCCACAGAGTTCCGTTATCCTGGACACTTCTGGGTACGCTGAACGTCTTGTGTACTTCGCGATTGTCCTTCTGTCCCTTGTTCAAGCTAAAGTTTTTCTCTGCCACGATCAAAGATTCAGGGGGCATTTGCTTGAAGGGAGGCATGACATAAGACGGAGCGATGTACATGGACACATCCACAGAGGTATTGGCTGGCCAGTAGGGATACATTATCTTCGGTATGGCACTCCATTCTCCAGCGAGCTGTGTACTGTCAACCGCGGCATCTGGCGTTGGCGTTGCTGCTTGTTGTCCCGTCCCCATGAACTGACGCATGGCGAACTGAAAGGCGATGAAGATGGCAACATTCTTTCCGATCGACCACATCTTGTCCTCCCATCTCGTTTCCGCTGGAGCGCCATCACCAGCAGCGACGGCTGATTGAGCTTGTGGAGGCATTGTTGTCGATGAAGGTGCCCCTTCAGGAGGGAGCGCAATGCAAGAAAGAATCCATTGTTCCAGTGCCTGTCGTCGATCCCCACGTGTTGGAGCTTATACGGATTACCTAAGCAGCACTGGCCTCCACCCATTAAGGTACACGATACTACAATCAGGTACGTACATGTACCTTGCGCAACATATGCGAACGTACATGAGGTGGATACATCACATTCGATTCAAGCTATCCAACACACTGATGTGTACTATCTTTGAGGACAGCGCTCTGCGTCTAGTCCTTGACAAGTCCCTCAAATGATGATGACCTCGCGTCGCAGCCATGCAGCACAAAAGTCTGCCACCTTGGCCTCATCCGCGTACAGACTGACACAACCCACTCTCTGATAGCAGTCGTCATTGCTGTCATCTGATAGTATGAGGGCAAGACCTGAAATTGCCCATTTGCCCTGCGCCCATGGCGTTGCCCCAATGAAGAGGATGAAGATGTCGTTTCGTATGTCTGCCACGGTATCAAAGATGACACACGCGTGACTATCCTTTGTCTCGTCCTGGGCAACAGCTGATATATCGTCACTTGCATTGTCGGGGAAGGTAATGGAGAACATGTTCGGTCTGATCACGTCTCGCTCAGGAGTAGTATCGACGTCCGCTTTCGTCAATGGACCAGACAATTTCACGAGTCCGCTGTTCACCTGTCCTGTCTCATCTTCTTCGACTGTACGAACCTCAGCAGTAAGCACTTTGGCATAGAGATGGTAATCCGAAGGATTATGCAGCAGGATGTTCAGTCTACCGTCCAGACATGCCCAAGACCATGACGGTGCTCTGTATGCGGACGATCTTTGATTCGGCCTCGATACATTCCATGTGATATGCTGCAAGAGCTTCTCTTCCCACAAGCCAGCCAAATAACGGTGCTTGCCAGGTCTCAATTCTTGAAGCCTTCTTTTCATGTCATTTGCCAGGCCCGAGATGGCGACAAGCTTGTCACTCGATACACTGAGTTTGCGGCTTGCATACATGCTGATAACAGAATTCCAATCCACGAAGAGCTGTTCATAAGGGTCATCATCCCTTCTACGGTCAGGAGCATCCAACAACTGCTTCCATAGATGCGGATTGGCGTGTTTCGGTTGCTGGTCATTCCCAATCATATTGTCGTGAATGCGAACACCATTTGGATGTGTTTCGCAATGATTGGCTTCTTTACATTCCCAGTATACCTGCGATTGGCCAAAGTGAAGGACTCGGCGAGCCAACAGCCGTTCCTGGACGAACCATGCTCGATCTATCAGTGGTTCCCTGCCGAGGAGCAGTCGCCATGACCATCCTTTGTCAAACATGAACCGGTATTGTTTCGACCTGCTTGAAGGCTCAAGCTGAATATGGACGATCGTCGGCGCAACCTTAGTCGGGTCGCGCGAGAAGAAGCACCCAACCTCATCATTCTTAGCTCCCAAAGCCGAGATATTGAAATATGCGTTCTTATACACTTCTTGCATCGCCGAACTCTCGCGACGCCAATCAGCTCCTAGATCTTGACGAATACAAAGTCGGTCAATCCACAGATAGTGTATATCGAAACGTCTGGCAATCTCCATGGCTTCCACATATGTTTTCGGTAGAATTCCCAAAGACTGTTGCACGGCCATCTCGCTACTGGTAGATTCTCGGAGTTCGACATGCTTTGTGCTCGTACTGTCCCCCCAGCAATGGCTGAGGGTGGCATACCGCGATCCTTGCGGACACGAAGAACCTGGCACAACCCGGAATGTCGGTACATCCTGAGAATAATCGATGTGAATGATGCGGGTAGGCATGTACGCTGGTGACGAGTCGGACTCCCTGCAACCCTCATGAGATTCTGTGCAAGTACGGAACCAATTGTCGACGATCGACCAGGTTGCAGGGCTGTTAGTAGACGTGTCGAGATTGAAATTTAAATTTTGATCGTATTTCTCTTCTGTGTAGTAGCAACATCAGTTATCAAACATCTGAGAAATCGACATATTCTGATCAGAGCAGACTCACCTCCCACAGGCACAAATGCAAAGCCACCTTGTTGACCCACGAAGTACGCAGTCATGATGATGTGATCTTCGCGTACGAGAACGGTGAACACAGAGTAGTACCCTAGATCCTCATAGCCTTCATCATTCGTATCCACACCACGAGCGAAGCGGTTGCACATTGCGCAGCCTTCGTCGAATGAGCGAAAGAAGGAGACCTCATCGACATGATGGCCGTAGACATATCGTTCGGCCTCTTGCTTTCCACTGGCGGCGGTTTGTATGGTAGGACTCTTCTCTGCGGCAAGTAGTTTCATATGTTCATGAATGATTGCTTCACTCTTCCTTGACAGGAATTCTTCTTTGAGTGCAAGACGTCTTCCTGGAAGCAACATCCCCTCCAGCCCGTTCTTACAAACCTCACAGAGCATGATGGCCAATCTCAATCAAGGAAGTACTTCCTTGCTTGTGGGTACCTAGACGCGGGTATCAGTGCGGCCTAGCAGAAGTAATTGCATACAATGTACATGTATGAAAGCGAACTACGACTTTGAAGTTGTAGTGCGCCATGTATTCGAACTGCTTAAATGTAAGGTACCTTAGGATCGGTGTATACGTTTCCGGGATGCTCGCATCGTATTCCAGGCAGCCATCTGCATGACACCTCATGCGGGCAGACATCAGCTCTCCTACACAAGTTCTGTGGTCCGCCTAGGAATGTTATTTAGGGTCTAACATCATGTCACCTGTGACGCTCAGATTCTTGCCGCCGACGAGATCTCGGATCGCTTCGATGTAGGATTCGATAGCACCCAATGTCGTCATTAGGCTCTGACATGTACATTTGGAGAGCAGTTGTATGGAAGCGACGCGGCCGACGCTGCATGTGTCTTCATCGCCGTCTAGGTCTTTCCCTGTGTGCAACAGATGCCTTGTGAAGACGACAGGATTTCACTGAGCTTCATGTAGCCCTTCCCGTCTGACATACATACATACACACCTCGCACATTTGCGTTTATATTTCCTGTGACGGATTTCTCATCCTCTATTACTAAGGCGCAATCATCTCCTTTCAATCACATCCAGCTCTGCACGACAAGATGACTGCCCCAGTTGATCGCAGCGTCACAAGCCCAACGCCCGAAGCGCATATACCCGAGAAACCACGGCGACGATTTGCTCGAACACATGAAACGCATCCTCTTGTCCTGGAAAAAGACAAATCGATACTTCCAGACCATGGCGCTATCCACTATCCATTCTACTACGGCGGCCTCGCAAGCTGTGTCTCAGTTATCTGCACGCAGCCATTGGGTGTTGGTGAGTCCAAGCTGACCCGCCGTGTGTAACACGAATTGACTTGCCTGTGTAGCTGGTGTATGTGAACCTCAAAGATCGAAATATGGCTATGGCGCAGGACTGACCGTACACAGCTTCGACTGCAGGTGCAAGATGGTAGAAGTTCTCGACTTGGAATGAATCGTCTCTTCCGTGAGATCTGGCAAAAGGACGGCGTTCCTGGGTTATAGAAAGGCGTAAGGACAACAGACGGTTGTCCCACAAATGTCCTCGCTGACCGTGGGTAGGTGGGTGCTTCCCTCACCAGAACGGTCATCTCGTCTGGCATACGGTTCGGAATGTATGAGAATCTCAAGGAAAGGTTGACAACACCTGCACACACCCCAACTGCACATGCCCTCGTCGCCTTGGCCGCAGCTTCCGGAGCCGCTGGGAGTGTATGCGGAAACTTTGCAGATGTGATCTGCCTTCGCATGCAGAATGACCCTGGTCTTCCATCTGAAATGCGACGCAACTACAAGAGCGTCGGCCATGGCCTAGTGAAGATGATCACCACGGAAGGATGGAACAGTATTTGGACGGGCGTGGGAGTTGGCGCAATAAGAGCAGCTGTATCTGGGGCCACCCAGCTTGCCGGGTACGACATTGTCAAGCGCGAACTTCTGATGAGAACATCCTGTGGCGACGATGTCCCTACGCACATAACGGCCAGCTGCGTGGCAGGGTTCTTGTCTACCTTCTTCTGCACTCCATTCGATGTGTTCAAGGCTCGCGTCATGACACAGAAGCGCACACAAACAATGACGACCATGCTCAGACTTCTGTTCAAGAATGAGGGTCCCACCTGGATGTTCCATGGCCTCACCCCGGCTTTGATTAGCAGAGGTCCCTCTACGATCATTATTTTTGTGACATTCGAGCAGCTCAAGCGATACTACCGTCGTACGCAAGGATTCGAGGAGTAGGTCAGAGGCGAGTTGAGAACTTGAAATGAAACCTGAGATCGTGGTTGACGGGTTGAACGGACACTACATGGCATGTCGGCGAGAGCAGGCATGGATATGTGAACAATGGGTTTTGCGAACCGCCTGAGATTAGCCTAAGGGAGATGCTAACGTTTCTCTCCATACTACCGCACCTCAGCACCGAGACTCTGTGCTCATATGCTCAGGTTCTTGTTCCCTACAAATGATCTCAGTATGTCACTCGTCAAGACTTGATAGAAGTTGCTTGCCCCTGGGATCAACAGTACGTATGTCAGCGTTCTGCCTTCTGATTGGTTGAATCTCTGGCAGTTCCACAGAAGTCGGCACATCCAAGAACTTCTCCATGCCCCATCTCACCTACTGTTATGTTTCTCTTTACATCTGATAGTGCCCAAACGCGTATCATGTCATCAGCTCTTCTGGCAGAACAACTGAGAAGGTTCACCTCTGATACGTGGAGTTGTTGAACCCACAAAGCCTTGTGGAGTGTTACGGGCGTTCGATGACGGGACTCGCCTGGTAGCTGAGACTCAATTCAAGCCGTCAAATAGCTGTGCAAGTATATTGCGATCCTCCTCCGCCCCATCACCACGAAGTCATTGGAGTCTATAAGATGAGAGTCGCAATAACCTCGCGTGGAAATTGACGCTCATGTTCCTTGTTGATCACTCGAATACATGTAGTCGGTCTCCGAAGCCTCATGGCGCCGTTCTGGAGACTGCACCGTTCTGCTGATCCAATCCCAGTTTTTCCAACAGGTAAAGTAGCCACTCTGCAGGACCAGCATTGCGGTTCTCTGCCTCCCCACAGTCCCGGACAGCGAATCCTCTGACTTCATATCTTCAGAATGCTTATCCATGGCAAGCGAGGCAGCTTGACAAGCCTTGGCGAGATTCGAGGTATAAAGCGAGGGTGAAGTCGATGGCAATACTTCATGAGTCCACCAAGAGATTTTCGTCCTTGTTTCTGCTCATTCACACGATCACTCGCATCATTTCACTCATCTGCGCCTCCATCATGCCGTCTTCTCTGCTCTTAACTCTGGCACTTTGCGCCGCAACAACACAAGCAGTCTATATTGCTGGAGTGAACATCCCAGGCTGTGATATCGGAATGATGACCGATGTATGTGCTTCATGCAGCAGTCAATCGGCTTATATCAATGCTGACCCCGACAGGGCACTTACGAACCAAGCACATCGTATACTGGAGCCCAAATGTGCCCGACAGCCGATGAAGCTCAATCTCAGTTCCAACACTTCAACGGCCAGGACGGTTTTGTCGCATTCCGCATACCAGTACCCTGGCAATCTTTGATCAACAATGATCTCGATACGAACCAATTGGACGAGAATTTCATGTCAAACTACTACGATCCGATCCTCGAGGCCTGCTTTGCCACAGGTTCTCATTGTATTATCGACATCCACAATTATGCACGCTGGAATGGTCAGATCGTGGGGCAGGGAGGACCAGATGCCAGTGTACTGGCAGCAACCTGGTCGCAGCTGGCGACTCGCTACAAGGGACAAGCCAATGCTATTTTTGGCATTATGAATGAGCCATGGGGTGTCGATATGCCAACTTGGGCGAACGTCCTTCAAACTGTTGTGACGGCGATCCGCACGGCGGGTGCAACTGAACAAATCATCCTGCTCGCCGGCACAGATTATGCCAATGCCGGTGCTTTCCCTACCGAATCCGGACCATACATGGGCAATATCACGAATCTCGATGGAAGCTTCCACAACTTGATCTTCGAGGTGCACCAGTACCTGGATAGTGATACCAGCGGGACGAACGCTGATTGCACCCAACCACAAGTTGACACGTTTAACAACCTCGCGACTTATCTCAATGAGCAAAACCGCCAAGCATTCCTGGGTGAGATTGGCGGTGGGAACAACCAGGACTGCGTCAATTTGATCGGGCCAGTGCTCGACGTACTCAACGACAATGGTAACGTCTTCATTGGGTGGACTAGCTGGGCTGCTGGCACATTTCCTGCCGACTACCCACTATACGAAGGACCCAACTCTGACGGCTCAGATCAGATGCTTGTTGCGGATGCCTTCTTACCAAAGTGGAATGCTGCGAAGCCTTCTTCTCGATAGAGGAGGCTGATTAACAACGTCTAAGGTTGTAGCATAAGATGGAGATGTATTTTAATGCGAAGACTTTAATCCATAGTTCGGTGAAGTCCGTTGATATCGTTGTACATCATCGACTTCTTCCACGTTCCTGTGAAATAATGCTTTGGCGGAGGCATAACAATCGGGAGGATGGAACACACCGCGAGACTCGTGCCGTCTTATGCCAGACGAACATGCGGGAGAGAACATGGCTCTGCACCATAGGCCTACACGACGGTGATATAAAGAAACCTTGAGTATACATGCTTGCATGTCCGTGGTATCAGGTCTGCGAGTGTATCTCACACTGGAGTCTGTTCAAATCAAGTCCGTACGTCGACTGGGACATCGTATCAAGCAAAGTAAGCATTTGAGCGGTTGCCTCAAATGGGTGTGGGCGCATGTACAGTTGTGCTCCGCTGTCAGAGCGACATAGAAGTCATCCACCTCGCTAAGAAACTTTCTCCTAGCCTTGATCGTGATTTTGGTACCACGGCTCGTTGCGTGCTTCTGAGTCTTAATCAAGGAGGTTCAGTCACAACATTTTGCGGCCGCAGGACATAAAGGATAGTGCCATTGATCCTCTCCTATGTTTCAAATGTGAAGGCATCCTGTCGTTGAGTGATCACAAGCATTCGTTACGACACTGACCGCGCGGAGGAAGGATATACACATCAACACTTGGCACCCTACCAAAAGTGGCGCGCAGCCATGTTGCTAGCAGCCAACTTGACCTTGCGAGTTGAGCGGCATAAAGGAAATATGAATTTGAGGCGCAAAGCGGTCTGGTTGAGCAGCAGCTCTTTTTGATCCCGTCTTATGCCTAGCAGCATTCAAGCCTCCGCTCCACCCAGGAATGTGTTGCATGAGCATGAAGATGGCGTACGTTTGTTGCACCCATTGGCATTTAGTGTCTGTGTAGTCTGTGTAGATGTTTTGGGTCTAGAAGACGCCCTGAAGTTAAAAGAGCTGATGACGAGCGGATCGTGCAACTAGGGCGAGGGCACGTGGCATCCACGCAGGTTTCTCCAGTCCATTTCTACTTCCAGCACAATCTCAACAAATTGCAACAGTGCCCGTTACCCAGAATAACGGTGCGTACATTCTAGATTGCTTCCAACCATCGTCTCCGATGAACCAAAGTCCACGCAGCTGTGGTGATACCTACAGAATCTACATCAGCAATGGACTTTAAAGACCGAGTGCCACCCGGCTTACAACCGAGGCATGATGCACTACCTAGCAACACAACACAATGATAAGCTTTGGAGTCTTGCTCGCCACAGAACAGATGAGGATTAAAGTATGGCTCAAGCGCATCAGCGTTGTCCGTTTCAGGTTCACATTTACCTACGAGGCTTGACACCAGGCTCAGCTCAAGTACATCCCCACGGCACAGAGGTCAGAACCTGGAGCCCCGCACGCGGGTTACCGTCGGAGATCGCCATATAATGCTGCTCTGGGGATGCTTTATATATCGTGAGGCAAGACTCGTCGGGAGTCCTCGTCTAGTCAGGCACGCTCCCGCTGTTACGATCTCCCTTGCTCTCTGGACTCAGTCACGATGCACGGTCGATCCTTGATCCAATTTGGGCTTTTCCTCAGCGGTTTGACCGCAGCCCTCGCGAGCCCTACTACGACTGGCTGCAAGACCACTACCAGCACCAAGACCTCCACCGTCACTGTCTTGCAGACCGACACTGCTGTGGTCACTAGCGGTACCACAACTGTCACGAACAAAGCTACCACGACGTTGTCCGCAACATCAACCGTGATCGCCAGCACGACGGTGACGACGACAATCTCAACCTCAATTGAAGATGATGTCCCCTACTCTACATCATACTCCACTTTTACCGTAACAAGCACTGTGGCGCCAACGACGAAGACGATCCTACCCTCAGCCGGCTTTACACCTATCCGATCCCAGATAGCTGCTCAAGGTTACACGCCGGCGAAGCGAGATCATGTCGAAGAACCCCGAGGGGCTGAGGTTAGCAATGATCCTCTAAATCACGTATTTAGCAATATATTGGCCATGTCATCTAACTCCACGATCTAGACTACGGCTGCCACCTCATCTGTGGCGTGCACGGTCACCAAGCATACGACGAAGACGACAACCGTCACGACCTGCACGACTGTCACGTCTCACAAGCCTTCGAAGACTGTTACCGTAAGCACTCATTCCCAGCTCGTTTTCCAGGTTGATGCAGTCACTGACTTGTGTTCGTTCGACAGAAAACTTCCACCAAGACCATCACGCCGGCAGCGCGGACAAGCACAGTGACCTACACTACTTCGACCTACACCTTCAGCACGACGACGGTGACCCAGCAAACCGTCCAGCACGCATTCACTACAATCACAACAACCATCAGCGCCGCCACCGCGACCTACTACGCCGCCTGCGCAACCTCCAACCAGCTCTCCAGGGTCGCCGGCCTGGACTTCAGCTCCGACAGCATCCCACGCAATGTCCAGGTCGTCCCGCTCGGCGACGCCGTCATCGCCTACGACTGCTGCGTGCTCGGCATCAAAGGAAACTATGCCGGCACCCTGTTCCAGCCGTACCAACTGCCTACCTGTCTGCTGCTGGAGAACACCCAGAGCGCCGGGCAGTGTGCTTTCACCGGCACCCAGAACAGCTTCTACGTCTACCCCAACGGGGGTACGACGTACATCATCTCCAACGGCAACTGTGGCGAGTGGGTTTATGCTGGCGTCGAGGGCCAGCCGACCATTAACCCGCCTCGTCCGACGCAGAGTTGATCGATGCGATAGGAACGAAATGCGACGCATGACCTGCTTGAACGAATGTATGTAATGAACACCACGAATCAAGTACACGAAAGATTAGAAAGTTCTGTTCATGCACAATTAGCGACACTCCTTAACGAACGGCTTTATCAAAACCTTGGCATAAAATTACTGAAACAGCTTGCTCATACATCACGTGATTGTGTCATATGTACCGATGGTGCAAGCGTGTATGATCACTGAGTATACATGACAGCAGAGACACTTGATGAAAGCAGCATTGATTACGAACGGTAATCTATCTAATTGGAATTGATGATGAATATGTATCCGCGTCTATGTACAAACTTCCTCATGAATCACATCAATTAAATGATTAGATGAACCAAGAAAGGTCGCTAGCTCAAGTCACCCAACCCCATGGTCATGATGATCTGAAGCCTTCCAAGTAGTCTTCCGACAGCTACGTCTAAGCGCGGACCTTGCGGCCGACGACCGAGCGACGAGTGGGCTGGCCGGCAGACAAGCCCTCTGGCTCCTCGGACTGGGCGTCCCACTCGCCCTTGTGGGTGATGCCGCTGCCGCTGCCGGCATCGGTGTCCTCCTCAGCGTAGGCGTAGTAGGTACCGCTGGAGGTGTCGTAGGTGCTGATATCGCACGAGGCGGACTTGAGGACGGAGGTGAAGATCTGGTCCTTGAGGGCGTTGACAGCCTGGATGACGGGCTCGGCCTGGTCGGGAGCGGCACCCGCGAGCAGCGATGCACCGAGGCAGCCGATTTGGGCAGCGGCAGAGGGGAGGGTAATGTTGAGGGGCACGAAGGAGCCGTTGACGTTGGCGCCAATCGGCTGGGGCTTGTAGAGGAAGAGCACGCCGATGTCGCCGAGGAGGTCGACGAGCGAGTACGAGTTGGGGATGCGGTACCAGTCATCTGGGAAGGTCTCGTTGAGGTAGAAAGGCGCGATGTTCTGGAAGTCGGGCACGTTGGGGTAGGTGCCGTTGGGCAGAGGGCGGGAGAGGAGGGCGCGGGTGGCGTAGACGACGGCGAAGTTGGCACCGAACGCGAACTCCGGGTTGGTCGCGCGCGATTCGTCCACAGCGTCAGCAGCGTTGTGTTTCATCGCTTCGATGTTGAAGTATCCCTCGCCGTAGTTGTTGGCATCATCGACGAGCTTGTTCCAGCGGGTGATGTTGAACGAATGGTTGTCGCCGAAGTAGCGGTCACCTCGCGAGATGGATGCATCAATCTCGAAGAGGCCGTGGCGGTCAATACCAAGGACGGGTGTACCAAGAGTGGAGGGGACGCGAGCATCGGCACCTCCAATGGTGTACTTGCCGGTGGGGATGTCTCCACCAGCCAAAAGACCCAAAGCACTCAAGAAGACGGCGATGTCGAAAGACATGGAGTAGGCCGTCTGGATGGCGTTGGCAGCTTCAGCGAACGTGGTCACACCAGTGCGGTTGATGTAACCGTGGTTGGCCAAGGTGTTGAGTGTAGGGCACAGACCGCGGATGTCAGTTGGGCCAGGGGCGATGTACTGATGCGCGGTGTCGTTACCTGGGATCGCCTTCAAACCGGACTCCTGGGGCGTGGGGACGTCCAAGGCCTGCAGGATACCAGTCAACGGTGCAAGGAGACCACCGACCAAGCCGCGCTCCTCAACATGGCGTTTGTGGGCCTTGGGGGTCAAGATGGCGGCGTTGATGTCGACGTCTTCGTCGCGCTCCTCGAGACGGGAGCGAATGTGCTCCTCGATCTCTCGTCGGTGCTCCTCAGAGCGAGGAGTTACACCACCAAGTCCAATTGGGGACAACACGCCGGAGACCGGGTCAAGGATCGGTGGGTCGTTGGCCTGTCTCTTCTGGGCGGGTGCATCCAACCCTTTACCTTGGAGGTAGTTCTCCTCCAATGCGGCGGGGGCGAGTCCACGGCGAGACAGTTCTGCCATGGGGCACAAGGCCGCAGCCGTGGAGGCGTACGCCACTAGAAGGGAGGCAGAGATATGCATCTTGGCGTGTTATAAGAGCCGAAGTTGGAGAATGGAAGGAGGGTAGATGGGCTGATCAAACACAGAGGCGTGAGTGGCGTTTTATATCTGCCATTTCCCAATTCCCGAGTCTCATTGTCTATCCGCTGATGTCACCCGCAGCACGTAATGTTTGCAATGCCCATCACGACGATGGTCAATCGGAGAGCACGTCGGCCATGGCGGCATCGACCTTGAGACCTGATCAGGCTCAACGGTTGAGACATCGCCGATGGGTATAAGGATGTCGAACGGAAGTTGAAGGATGATTTACTACAGAAGAAGCACATTTTCGATGGAGCAGAGCGAGGTGTAGTGTGGAGAAGCCAATCAGGGCGTGCTTATTGGGGGCTGGCGAAAGCTTGCTTGATCGGATCCTAGTCGCAATACAGAAAGTCGGACTGCAGGTACCGCAGATCGATATAGCGCGCACGCCATAGCACTATGGAATTTGCAATGCACTTCTGCTGCAACACCGCCCCTCGCAACATCCATCTGTTCGACAACAAACATCGTGGCCAGCACCCGTGCATGAACTTTGTCGTTCATCTTGGGAATGATCTCCATCAGTCTCCATCTTCCTCGCTCAAGCCGTGCTGCCACTGGACGGACGAACATGGCAAAAACTACGCGGCCACGTCGTTGAGGTAGCATTTTTGATGCACTCTCGCCTATGCAATCAACCACGTTGAACCACTCTGCGTCGCGGGGTAGGTGCATCGACGATGCTTTTCGACAGATTCTGGAGTTGATCTTGCATGTATGCGGCTGAATATCAGGTCAATAGACTGCTACGACAGCAATCGAAGCAGAGGTTCATCCGGCTCTTTCGAAGCCGCTCTTCTTGGCACTACTCGGCCAACGTTGTAGTGCGTGTGGCCACATATTCTGACAGGAAACCAGACGCGAGAAGAGCTGGTTTGGGCTGTTCTGAGAGTGAAATTGTAGCCGGGTATCAACGCGATCGATCTTGCTGATCCATGCTACATCCATGCGTCTCGCATGGATCAGCTGCTTGGGGCGCATGTCGCGCAGAGCCTCTTGTCGGAGCGTTAGCAGCACGTCTTCGGACGTTTCCCCACTAATACGATGCTTATGAATGCGTTGAATCCTAGTCGACCACTGGACGTACGCGTATCGACGCACTTTGCAGCCTGCGGCTTACAGTAAAGCCTCATTATGACGTTCAAACGTGTCACTCGACTCACTTCTGCTTTTGAATGCGAGTTTGTTGGATGTATTAGTGATAGGTAATGCGTAGGCATCCTCAGTCTTCGCTAGCACGGTTGATGTCGGAATGCTGCAGGCGCTGCCACTTTCTCGAGTTCGTCTGTAAGCATATTCGCCAATTCGGTCCTGTCGTAACTGGATCGTCCACGGGAGGTATTCTCTTGAGCAACCGCCTGATGTGTTAAACCAAGCCGCGCGTCTGAGCTTGATACCTGTCCGAGTAGAGACTCTCAATTTCGCTGGATATGAACCATGCTTTTTATCAAAACGGCACGTCCAACGTGGCTCTCGGTGTCGCATTTCCCTATCCAGCAATATGTTATAGTGTCCGAAGCTCTCCTACTTACCGCGACCTACCCAAGAAGAGTCAGTGCGCCGAAATGCTCACTATGCTACATCCGCACCTTGGACGAGCGCACCCATCGGAGAGTCTACCTCGAACCCGAGCGCTGATCGCTTCGCCGCAATGCAGATCGACAATACCATACCCGTGACTGTGGGCAGAATAACGTGCCACCATCGCGATCGACGTTGGAGCGTGCGTGACACCTTCTGATGCCTTGCATGAGCAAGGATGTTGATCAGCTGTAGCCACCGGCATTGCGAGGAAGCTATCAATCTGCCTACGACGATCGCATTGAAGCAGGCAGGTTACCGACAAGGGAAGGCTGAATCGCAGATTGAGGTGAGGAATCCATCGACATGGGTTATCGTCTGTGTCGAATAGTATGTCCTGAAAGTGGTGCAAGCTGATCAAGAAAGACGCAAGACTCTCCTTGATTTATTTTCTTGCAATTGACCTCGCATGATTCTGCTTTGTGGACGTGGAGTATGCTTCAGGTGTCAGCCGTTCGAGCGGCCGTCGATCGACGTCGATCGAGCAAATGCTGATCATTACTTGCACGTGAGTATGTATGTATGTAGCTGCAGTCACGACATGTCATCCCAGCGAGGTGGGCCAGGTGACCTCGGCTGTGGCGATGCTGCACCTTGATGTCGGGAGCGGTAGAGTTACATGTATATTGACGACGGAAGTACTATGTGCTCACCGTCAGCACTGTGTGTCCAAAATATCGTCGAAGCAACGACGTGAGTTGACATTAGCGCGCCGGGAATGTGAAGGAGTGGGATGATGGATACAAGCTTACGATATCTACAGGTCAAACTGCACGGCAGATATCGAACACGAAGCTACAAGTCGTGCTGAAGGCGGGATACATGAACTTGTATGCGACCTGCCCACATCCGATGTAACAAAGCTGGCGTGGAGCAATGACGGCAAAGGTATATTCGCTTACTAGATCTCATGTCGTGTTTAGAAGCGTAAGAGTTTTAGTTGATTATGTGATCTAGCTTGCGAACGTTAATTCGTCGATACGGTCATCCTAGTCACCCTCTACTTGGCGTGCTTCTCGTTCACAAGGACATAACGGTACCGTGCCTTGCCATCTGCCAGGTCAACGATGGCATTGTTGGCATCCTGCAATGGTCGTTCCTGCACCCAAGGCTTGACCTTCTGGTCGGCCGCGAGCTGAAGCATCTCGGCGATATCAGCAGGCGAGCCGATCGCGCTGCCACCAACCTTGATACCGGCAGCGATCAAGGTGAAAGCGTTGATCGGTGGAAGGTTGCCGCCATCCGGTGCACTGTTGAGTTTTGTCAGTATCAATGCTTGTGTGTTGGAGACAATTCAACTTACCCAACTTGGATGAAAGTGCCTCGTGCCTTGATCAGACCAAGGTAGTCTCCCAATGGCATCTTCTCGCTGGAAACGGTGCAAATGATCAGGTCGAGCGATCGGGCGTTGTGCTTGACCCAGTCCTTGTCTTCGTCGGTGGCAATGTACTTGTCAGCGCCAAGCTTCAGGACATCGGCTTCCTTCTCCGCCTTTCTTGAGATGCCCACAACTTTGTCTGCACCAAGGGCCTTTGCGAAAAGGACAGCGAAATGACCCAATCCACCAACACCTACGACACCCACGGTCTTGCCGGGTCCGCAGCCATTCTGCTTGAGTGGCGAAAAGACAGTGATACCACCACAAAGCATAGGTGCCGCGTCCGCTGAGGAGAGTCCTTCTGGAATCTTGACCACAAAGTGACCGTTGGTTCGGTTGTAATCGGCGTATCCACCATATGATTTGCCTTCGCCCTTGGGGTAGACGGACCCATAAGTGTTGACAGGGCCTTTGCTGCAGTGCTGCTCGAGGCCGTGGCTGCACTCTGCACAGTCTTGCTCCATACAGCTGCGTGCCTGAGCACCGACACCAACACGGTCACCCAACTTGACGTGCTTCACGTTCTTGCCGACCTTGACGGCCTTACCAACGATCTCGTGACCAACCACACAAGCTTTTCATGGTCAGTTGGAATCAAAAGAGTTGGGAACAGGCCAAGACTCGACGTACGATACGGGGTTGGGCCCCAGCCAGACTTCAACATGTGCAGATCCGAGCCACAGATACCGCAGTGCGAGATCTCGATATCGACATCGTCTTCCTCCCACTTCTTGGGCTCGAATGCGCCCCACTCCATCTTGCCGTTGACGGAGGACTCATCCTTGCCGAGCCAGCCTTGGAATTCGTAGTCGCTCATGTTGTAGTTATTAGGGTTTGTAAGAGACGAGGATGATTGTGATTGAGAATGAAAGTTGTGAGGGTGAAGAAGATGCAGTGGCAGCGTTTTCAAATATGTGGTCGAGGCATGAGGCGATGACGTTGCGATCGCAAAGACCCACCTGCAGCATCATTCTAAACGCCGTGTATCACCGCATGGGAATTGTCATGGCGTTGAAGCTTCATATTCGTGCAGTTGATGGACGATGTAAAGCTCGAGTCTCGACGCGAGGTATCGCGCAAGGTATCTCGACTTCATATCGTTGTCTTCAAGTTGCGTAAACCCCCTACGCATCTTACAGTCTTGCCGCCAGGCTGGTGGTGTAGAACCGCGCACATTTTCCACCCTCAAGGGCTGCGGATAGATCTGACGCTCCGGCACTGTACACTACGCTGACATCGTGTGTACACCCCACCAGCAGTGCCACTGGCTGTCCTTAACGCCGTGCCATGTTAGGGTTTGGACGGCACGGCCGATTTGTTGCAGCTGGCCGGCAGTTCGCGGGACTCGGTGATCTTTTGGCTGCTCGAACGACGAGACTGGACCACTGAATCGATGGGGACGACCGAGGAGAAGAGTGAGGAATCAGATGCTCGCGCGTGTTACTTTATAATTTCAGAGATGACTGTGAAGGACCATGATGGTCAGATCCTTAAAATTAAGCATCTTACTGGAATACGAGAAGATTGATGGTCTGCGGTTGTGCTCGATCACGGTGACATCATGCTGTTCCTAAGCTTTGAATCGCTGGATCTCCAAACTTCAACTCAATCTTCACAGTACAGACATCGAAATGTTCCTACTCACGACAGGATTGGCAGTTGCTGGAATGGAAGTATGGTGTAATCTTCAGCATGACCAACTTTCAGCTCTGTCTAGTCGAATGCGGTCAAAAAAGACCACCAAGAAGGAATGGCCAATTCGGTTTTTTTTGGAGTTTTCGTAAACCACTTCACGCACCAAGATGTTTCTTTTTCGATACAAAAAGCCAACTCTGACATATTGTCAGCTATTTGAAACGCTTCTCCTACCTTAGATATTGACCAACCCGATCACCCATTGAAGAATGGTTTCTCACCTCCTATGATGGGGCCAAGCCGAGCTGAGCAGAGATCAGTACTACCTCGTTCACGGGACCTGCTCGGCGAGACACTTACCACTGCCGCATCATAACGCTCGACTGCGACTCTGATAACACTACTCATGGTCTCGAGCCACTGATTGACTTCATAATCATTCGATGCTGGCCATGTACGTGGCGTCATGTCCATGAGAGCATCGCGAAGTGCATCTGCCTGAAGGCTTGTCAATAGCGATCACACGGGCAGTTATGGGAGACTGACCTCTCGCTGGAAGGCAAGACGATGTGCTCTCATGAGCTCACTGTCACCGTTCATACGGGTGCTCATCCATAATTCGAGTCCCTGCTCCTCGACCCGCAGCTCAACATTCTCCCACGAGCTCAGTTCCTGTCTGCTGCGTTAGCTGACAACTCTTACTTCCTGGTAATTCCCGCACGGCGTACCGTTGTCGCTAGCCTCCATGCCTCGCGCATACTGGCTTTCTTGTCACCCTTGGTCACGGCTGGCCAATAGCGAAGGACGCGGAACTTGTGGAGAGCTGGGATCCAGCCTTTGTCGCCGGGCAACAGTATGTCCGTCAAGTCATTTTCCAATCGGATCCGCTTGGCTATCAGTTCCAGCTTCTCCTCTTCCTTTAGATCCAAATAGAACCGGCTCAGATGATTCATTGTGGTTGCAATGAGCGTGGAAGTGGAATGGAGCTGTGCAGTGGCTCTGCTGCAAGACCTTTGACATTATATGGTGTTGGACATATCTCCGTCATGGTTGAATTTCCACAGGTATCCCTACCAATAGTTACCAGCTCTCATGGTGGTGATCACTGTGTCAACTTATGAGAATCTGCAGCTATCTAGCCAACAGTGATGCGTGAGGCTGCGAAAGAGAAGCCGTGAACGAACACAAAGTCCAAGACGACCTCGATCCGGCGTTTTGACATGTTCACAATCAACATGTAGTCTATCTAGCAAACTGAGATTGAATACAGAATTAGACC
Organism: Microcyclospora tardicrescens; assembly: GCA_003012245.1. Classification (NCBI taxonomy): domain Eukaryota; kingdom Fungi; phylum Ascomycota; class Dothideomycetes; order Capnodiales; genus Microcyclospora; species Microcyclospora tardicrescens. The sequence goes on from PXOE01000068.1 coordinate 63,054, forward strand.
AATTCGCGCCAGCGAGCGTGTCCTCAGCTACATGTATTACCATGCAGATTGCGCACCAGCATAAGGGACCCACAGACACCTCAGTCACTGTAATAGACCAGCGAAGGTGACAACCAAGAACCCAAGGTGGATCAGACTCCAAGTCTGACGATGTGAAGCTTTCCGATAGACAGCGCAGCGATTGATGCTCCGTTCGTCTATCAGGAGGCACATGAAAAAGAACTTAGGCTGATAAATATGCGTCATGTCCCAGCGCAACAGCATCAACATATCTCCAGTGACCATTGATGATCAGGACACCGACTCCTGCGAAGGTTCGCACGCAGTACAATCGATCTGGAAGATGTCGTCACGTACGAATTTCGGCACGTCTGGGAATTGTGCTTGGACGAGTAGCAGGAATCATTGCGGATGTAGAATGCTACCGGAGCGCGTTGGCGCCACGCGGAGACTCTGGATGTACCTATAGTCCGAATCTGTACTCCGAACCTGTACCCCGAATGTGTAGTCCGAACGCCTCATATGCAGTATCGCAACGGATGAGATGACGGGAAAGGCGCATGTGTTTTGCTACGAGCAAGGATGCAATGCGCTGTAGAGAGATTGGTCACCAGGTGTCGGAGTGGAGGTGCATTCTGGCTGAAACGCAACAGGGTACAGGGTTGATGATGTGCGGTCCACTGGCTCGGTATCAGGTGTTGTTTGGAGACTGGTCGATGTCAGCAACGACACAACGCCCGCATATGCTCCGGACCAATTTCGTTGTAAGCAAGAGACACCGAGTCTAGGCTGCGGTTCATTTTGGAGAGGGCGCTTATTACCTTGTAGTCATGACGTGCGACCATGGAGGGTGAACAGCGTGAGAAGTAAATATATAAAGTACATGATCATCACTGGATGAATCGATACCTTATCAGAATTCAGAGTACCACATCACCAATCGAGCCTACCTCCTGAGATATTCCCAACAGCATGACTAGCCAGCGAGAGATCGACGTCCATCACCATGTCTACCCGCCTGCATTCACCGCCGCGTTGGAACGCAACGGCGGCGATCCCTCGGGCTGGTACGTCCCGCCCTGGACCAAAGAGCTCGACGACGAGCTGTGCAACAAGTTCGGCATCGCCACCTCAGTGCTGTCCGTGACCGCGCCGGGCCCCGGGATCGAGAAGGACCGGGCGACAGCCGCCAAGTTGGCGCGCGACTGCAATGACTACGTCGCTGCGCTGCGTGATGCACATCCCAAGCGGTTCGGGTTCTTCGCCACGGTCCCGGACTTCGCCAATACCGAGGATGTCCTGGTGGAGATCAAGTATGCGCTCGAGGTGTTGAAGGCCGACGGCATCGTCCTGATGACCTCGTACGGGACCAACGAGGCACACTACCTGGGCCATGCCGCGTACACGCCCATCTGGGAGGCCCTGAACGCGCACAAAGCGACCATCTTCATCCACCCCACCCATGCTGTCGGCTCCGAGCTGGTGTCCAGGTTCTTGCCGCAGCCGGCGTTCGACTATCCCCATGAGACCGGACGCACGGCCATCGACCTCATCACCTCCGGTACCCTGACGAAGCGGGCGAAGGATTGCAAGATCATCCTGTCTCACGCCGGTGGTACTTTGCCATACTTGATCGACCGTGTGGCTGGACTCTTGCCACACTCCCCTGAAAGCTTCAACCCGGGTATGTCTCGCGACGAACTGCTTGCCGCCGCCCGGCTGTTCTATTACGACACGGCGTTGTCGAGCAGTGCCATGAGCCTCTCAGGATTGACGGCACTGCTGGGGGACGAGTACAAGCATCATGTGCTCTTCGGGTCCGACTTCCCCAATGCCCCGGACTCAGCCATCGACTATTTCACTAAGCAATTGCGTACCAGCAATGTCTTCCCTGGTGACCAACTGCGCGAGAACGGCCTGAAGCTGTTTCCGAGACTAGCGTAGTGGAGGTGATTGATGCCCATGTTCGATTATGTTTTTTTCTTATGCTTGTTGTCCTGAGCATTGAAGGCAGGGTGGTGCTAGTTTTGTGCATAATTATGCTTCATGAAGAAATGCTAGTTTCCCACGACCCAGCAAATTGTCCAATCCCCAGAACGCCGTGAAGGGTATCATATGTCCAAACGCCGTACCGTGCCTATGCTAAAGAAGTGCCGCAGCTATGCCTCGAATTTGAAAGGCGGTCGTCTGAAAAAGTGCGCTTCCGTATTGAGTACCCAATCGTCCAGACTCCAGGTATCCTTGTCATCAAAGAGAAGGTAAAAGTACTTCAACGTCTCAGCCTATTCACACCATATTAGTAACGTGATTCAGCATAGCCTATAGGACGGCACACAACTCACCATCCAAAAACTCTCCATGGTATCGAGATGCTTTGGTTCTGACAGAGTGACGTCGTCAATCGCCGAATGGCCGTGTTCCGCGTGAGTGTGCTTCTCGATCGACAGAAACATCTGCCAACCCACGTCTCGCCAATACTGCTCACCAGTGATGCGGTACATGTAGAAGACGGACTCGATCGCTTCGGGACGGAGGATGTATGTGGCGGAATTCATGGAAACGAAACCACGCGGGAGGCGTTTCCGCATATCTACGTCCAGTCGTGCCTTGTCCTCATATGCTGACGAATGCCCGTTCCAGGGGTGGGGTGGGCGACCATTCTTAGGCTTGGGAGGCTCTTCTTCAGCCGGAGCCTTATCTGGTAGTTCCTTAGGAAGGGCATCCAAAGCTTCATCATCCAAGTCATCGAGTTGCCGTTTGTTCCGGTCTGTCTTCTGTGGCCCAGCCTTGGTCTTCGGTCTGCCCTTTGCTGCAGGACCCGGCATCAATTTCTCGTTGGTACGAAGCGCTGCCTGGTATTTGCTCTCATCCCATGTACAGTCTTGCTTGTTTTGGCATTGAACAACAGTAAATGTCTCCGGCATAATGCCACTTGCAGTACTATTATACGTCCAGACACAGCCTTCTGTTAGTTTGCGGCCAAGTTCAACATCTTGCGGTCGGTCAAAAAGCTTGCCCCCCATAGCAAACATGCCTCCAGCGAAGCAACTCAGATGGTCCCCCGAAGCGTCCAGCCTTTCGCGCATAGTCCCGTCTTTCTTCAAGACGTTGGTGACTAATGGCCCAGCAATGAGGATATCCAGGTTGTCCGGGGTCATGGGGCGAAAGAGCAGTTTCTTCGTTGCGACCTCAGCAGTAGTGATGTACATGTTCTTGTATTGCTCCACGGCACCTCCTAGCAAGATATACTGCTTCGACAAGTACTCATAAGTGCTGTCACTCATCCCGCCAAGAGTAAAGGTTTCAGTACCAAACTTTTGACGTGACGCCAAACCCTGCTCGTTACAGGGCGGCGAGCCAACCATATCTTGCGATGAATCCCGCTTGTGCACTGGCTTTTTTGACCTGTCAATAGTGTCTCGTGATTTGCCATCAGCAACACCTTCGTTGATCGGGTTCCCGAAACCAATGATCTTGCCGCCAGCATGTGGCTGTGGGTCGGACTCTCGCGCGTCTTCTGCCAAACCAGCCAATGCCTTTCGAGCCTCTGGACGGTCGAGACTGCCTTCCGGGATCGGGTCATCGAACCCCAGGATCTTGCCAGTACCAGGCTTTCGCAACTGCACATCCTCTCGCAGCTGTTGTTGTGAATGCTTCAAGGGCGCCTCGACGTGCACGGGGTAGCTGGCAATCATCTCTTCGCCATCACCTCCTCCGATAAAAGCCTTCACTGAAGGCTCTTCGGAAGGGCCATCCTGCTGTAGCTTACGACATCCACTTCCATCCAGCCTAGTGGGCCACAGTCCAGGCACACGGGTGTGATTCTGAAACAACTCTAGCGCATCAGTAATGCGTGCAATAGCATCGTAGTATTTCGGTTCGTGGGTGAGTTGCGCCAGTCTCGTGAACTCGAGGCTGAGAGTACCAAGTTCAGCAAGCACCATGCTACTCGGTGCACGATGCGGTATACTCGCATACATAGGTTTCCACCGGTAATATGTTTCGGGTATTCGATTTGGTGTGTCGAAAGCTCCGAACAAGATCTCGGCCAGCTCGACCGCTTTCTCGAGCAGGATGGGATACTCGTGGCCAGACACATCATATGCCGCTACAAGCCCACCCAGATATCGGATTGTGGTCTCGAAAAGCGGTATATCTGGTCTGACGGAAAAGGTAAAGTCGATTGAACGTACCTTTTCCACAGCTTCTTCGAATGCATCCGTCATATTCATGATCCACAAAGTATCGAGTGAATCCACCAACGTAGCTCCCCAGCCATTAAATGGATTGCTAACCTCACCACTGACCGGCTTGACCTCGTCAGCTCCAAACGCATGCTCTCGATATCCTTTCCAGGCATGTTCTGCCGCAGCCTTGACCGCCGTCAACCTCCTCTTATCGACCTTGCCAGTACTTGCACTTGTATCCTGGATTCGGGGGAATGCCTTCGCCGTCGCCGTCGGAAGCTGGATGGTAGAATTCACCGGGAAATTCTCCGGAAACGAAATCCAATGGGTCCCCGGACTCGTCGTCGATGCTGAAATAGATGTCGTTTTGATTTCTTTCCTCCCCTCATGGACCTCTTCATCGAAGCCGTCTGCCACGACATGGTCACGTAGAATGTCTGATTCATCTTCTCCTAGCTCCTCGTACGGTGTCCGGTAGGACCCTGCAGTCGTTGTTGTCAATGCCGAAGTAGACGTCGCCTTGACTGCTTTCCTTCCCTCGTAGACTTCTGCATCGTAACGGCCTGCCCCGAGATGACCATCTAATATATCCGCCTCATCCTCTCCTAGCTCCGGGGCCATATCGGCCAGCTGTGCCGGTTTCGTCTCTTTGACATCCCGCCTTGCAGATGTGGTAGTCGCTCTCACTGTTGTCGTCGCCACAAGGGACGTTGTCTTGGGCACTATCTTTCTATTCCCAGCAGCCAGCTCCGCCGCTTCGACAGGCTGATACTGCACTTTCTCTCCATCTTTTGGTAAAGCTCCACTTCCACCAGATTTCGGTGACTCTGCATACGGTGTAGCCTGTGGAGTCCGGCGTGTGTAGAGGATCGCGACAGCGATGATGAACAAGAGGGCAAGGAGGATGCGAACTCGGCGTTTCCGGGTTGGGCCACTAGGCATGTTGGCGAGATGCGGGTTGCGCGATCAGAGATTCTGCACAGGCATGTCACGAGATTTTACATAGCCATCTGGCTGCGGACTTAATAGATCAAAAGAAGCTGGACCAAATGATATCGAAGAGGGGACGAACGATGGACGTGCTTCCCTACCAAGACATTCGAGTTGTACGCCACATAACGACCCTTGGCATTGGGCTGTTTTAAGCGAAAAGGGAGGAAAGCCGATGCGAGGGACATGCTGCTGTGGGACAGAGGTGGATTTATCCCGTGCATATCTCCCGATATATCGTGTGGCGGTACAGAGAAAGTTGTATGTTCTAACAACATATCACCTCTACTTCTTCAGTAACAAAGAGTGCCCTCCCATCTCTTTCGGCTGCTCCAATCCCATCAACTCCAGCACTGTCGGCGCAACATCACCAAGCACACCGTCCTTCTTCTTCAGCGAGAAGCCTTCTGGCGCGTTGGCCATGACGAATGGGACCTTGTTGGTGGTGTGCGAGGTCTTGGGGGTCTTCTCCTCGGTAAGCATCTCTTCGGCGTTTCTGCAGGTGACAATGTTAGTCAGATTGAAAATCACGATGCACATATTGAGTGAGATCACTTACCCATGGTCAGAAGTGACCAATAGCACATAACCGGCCTCTTTGCACGCCTCGTACACTTTCCCAATCGCCTTGTCGGTCTCTGCCACACCCTGGACCGCAGCCTCATACACTCCCGTGTGGCCAACCATATCGGGTGGCGCAAAGTTGTTCATAACAAACTCGTACTTGCCCTCCTTGATGCGTTCCGCCATCTTCTCCGCCACCTCCATGGCGCTCATGGTCGGTTGCTTATCGTAAGTTGCCACTTTCGGGGATGCGATCATGTCACGATCTTCGCCATCGTACTGCACTTCTTGTCCACCGTTGAAGAAGAAGGTGACGTGGGCGTACTTCTCCGTCTCGGCGATATGGCATTGCTTGACGCCCTTTTGCGACAGCCAATCTGCCAAGACGTTGTCCATGACCTGCGGTGGGAAGGCGAGATCAAGAGTGTAATCCGTCTTGTACCGAGTCATGGTCGTGACGCTGATGTTCTTCGGGTACGGGAAGTCAGGACGAGGGCTTCGGTCCTGGTCGCCCATCAGCTGGGTGATCTCACGCACACGATCTGAGCGGTAGTTGAAGAAGAAGAGAGTGTCGTCGTCCTTGACTCGCGCTTCGGCGCCGTTGATGATGATAGGTTTGAGGAACTCGTCGGTCTGGTCCTGGTCATATCGCTCCTGGATCGTCTTGACCGGATCCTCCGAAGCCTCGCCAGCACTCGCATCCACGAGCGCCTTCATGCCAATCTCGACACGCTCCCAACGCTTGTCACGGTCCATGATGTAGTAGCGTCCCACCACGGTCGCCAGCTTGCCCAATCCCACCTCCTTCGTGTATGCCAGCAGATCCTTCATATGTCCCAGTCCACTATGCGGGTCTGTATCGCGTCCATCACCGAAGAAGTGGATGTATACCTCCGGCACCTCCAGTTCCTTCGCGACCTTGAGCAACGCCTTGAGGTGGTTGATATGGCTGTGGACGCCTCCATCACTGACCAAGCCTAGCAGGTGTGACCTGCCATTCCCCTCCTTGGCCCGCTTGAAGCTCTTGACGATGTTCTCCACCTTGTTCAGCTCGCCGTTCTTGATCGTCTGGTCGATGCGGACGACGTCCTGCCACACCACGCGTCCGGCGCCGATGTTCAGATGTCCCACCTCGGAGTTGCCCATCAACCCGTCGGGCAGACCGACAGCCAACGACGACGCCTCCAGCTCCGTGAACCCTTGCGCGGTCTTGCTGCCCTCCTTGGCGAACTCGTCCATCACCGGTGTTTCCGCGTTGAGGATGGCATTGCCCTCGTCTGGGGAGGACTCGGAGGGAATCCCCCAGCCGTCGATGCAAATGAGCGCGACCTTTTGCTTGACTTCGACCATCGTGTATGTATATGATTAGGATTGTTGTAGATGAGAACAACAAGATAGTGGTGGGGTTTATCTTATGAAGTATTTATCGTTGACTTTCCGGGCGAGCATGCCCCGCCAAAAACATGCATTGATAAACCCCACCAGAATCGAGGGAGCGTTCGGCGTCATCGCGGGATGATACGGCTTGCGGGCGACGATGCTTTTTCGATTTGCATTCCTCGGAGGCAGAGCATTCGTCTCCGGGTCGATTGATCGATAAGGAGAGTGATCTGTGATGCTAGGAAAGGCTCTAGAGATAGGGTTGATGAGAATAAACACGTCAATCGATCACATCAATGAAGTTGTCATAGCAAACCACCAAGGTGTTGCATGTGCTTTGAGCAGCAATGAGGACAATCAAATGCCTGATCTATTCATCTACCTATATCTGTATCCGCATAATGACATGAGCAGAGAAAGATAACCTGCTCCAAGATGCTGAAAGGGCAAACTATGCAGACAGGCTGTATCCTGGTGACGGACCAAACCAACTAACTCCAATTGTACTCATATTTCAATCCAATCGCATAACCCAAACCTGCCTCAGCAAGATTCTTATTCAAGACACGCTGAAATGTGACCGATAGCAGCGACACTCTTTCTGCTCCCATCTACTGCGCAGTTAGGTTCTGCTTACTCGCGTAGAATTTGTCTTTGGCCGTCTGCGCGATGGTCAAAGATTCGATGTATGTGCTGAACTTCACAATCTCGCGAAGCAGGTAGTCGGACTTCCGTTGCCAATTCGCCATGGCTCTCTGGTAATTGTTGTGTCTCGGTGAGTACTGCGATAGCCCGTTAGTCATGATCGTCATTGACATGCGATCGCAAGTCCACTTACAGCAAGTTCAATAGGATGTTTCAGCTCGTTATGCTTGGCGAGCTCTTCCTCCACACCTCGGACGTACGCCTGGAGTCCTCGCAGTTGATCAACCTCAAGAAGTTGGCTGTTCATCATGCTCTGAGTCGGAGGGTGCCATTCTGCAATCTGCACCTTATCACCAGGGAGTCTCGATTTAGGGCCTCCAAATCCTGCATCGATACTACTACGTAGCGAAGATTGGTAGCTCGGTCGAGGCATTCCACTGCCATTCGAAGTAGTGTGTGCATGTCGGGCATGCATGTTATTCATGCTGGGAGGTGGAGAACTGAATCCTTCCGTCCTCTTCTCCACAAGCGCAGTGTTGACAATGGCATCAGACCAACCATACTCGATGTTGCTCACACTGCCAGAAAGTGGTTCCTTGCTAAGACGAGCACTCCAATAATTTGCGGTCGTCATGAACTCCTTGGCGATTTCTGGCGTTCCAACCTGAAACAGATGCACAGCACCGGTCGGCAAGCTCAACGCCCACACATGAGGCCTAGTCTTACTGTAGCCAGGAGGTGGAAGCGTCGAAGCAATCGTTTGACGCAGTACGATGACTTCGAGCTGTTCGGCGTTCTCCATCCAATCGCCACCACCAACTTTGGTACCAGCAATGCTTGCAGCACGACCAGCATTTGCAGCTTTGTTGATACTTTTCCGGCCCATCGAATGTGCTTTACTGGTTGCAGTGCCAAAGGCGAACAGCGTCAGCTTGCCCTTACTAATGACAGCGAAGCAGTCGTTCCAGTTGCGTTCCTTGGCTTTACGGTCGGCGGTTTCGAGATGATGCTTATGCTTGACCAAGCCCTCCTTGGCCCATGGCGCTCCCTGCAGCGTCAACGCCTCATCATCGAGCATAGCAGTCTGCATTTGAAGTGATTCGCTGTCGCTGTTGCCGGCACCTTCTTCGCGGATGATCGCCTGAGACAAAGCATTTGCAAATCCAATCGAGTGCTTAAAGTCTGCAGCCGGCGAAAAATGCTGGAAGCTCCCCAATGACGCCGACGTAAGGGTCTTAGCATATGAATTCTTGCTCCAGCTGCTACTGTGTGTCGGTGACCACATGCTGTTGTTGTCGTCGAAGCTAGTTCGCGATGAAGAACCAAGAGTGCTTGCTTGGTAAACACCTGGTCTTGATCGACCATTCCTTTGCTGCCAGTTCATTGTCAGATTTCGAAGTCCAGGCTTTGAGCGATATTGCGACATATTGTCCGACGTCGCCTTGCTTACTACCGAACCAGAGCGCTTGAGCGATCCGATCATGTTTGTGACGGAGAGGTTGCGGTCTGCAGCTAACCTCAAATCTGCGGACACGCTCATCAACGGTAGCGGCTCATTCCGGATTGATGCCCAGAACGATTTCAGCACGGCCTCGATCTCGCCTTCCCAGCCCTTGATCGTTCCGGTCCAAGGACTGTTCACAAGCGCATTCGATTGATTGGAAGCGTCCGACGTCACACCATCTGATTCCTGTCTGAGCATACCCGGGCGGAGCGATAGACGCTTGGATGCTCCAGATTTCTTCTCGTCAGGCACGCTCAAATCCATTGACCCTTCAGACATAATGGTCGGCGATGATGGGCTTGAAGACCCATTAGATTCCATCCATGGTATCGAAGGTCTGGGCTGCAAGCCGCCTGGCTTGATGGTGTCTTTAAATGCGCCGGGTGCGGCATCGAGAACTACACGCCGTATGGTGGGTAACGTGTTCTTCACATATGCTGCTTTGGACATTTTCTCGGGAATGTCGGCCAGATGCAGATCCGTGTTGAGGAGAACCAGCGAGTAGAGGATGGTGTGCACGACGTCTTGCGCCTGGAAGCCGTGATTCGGATTGCTTTCGCACCAACGAGCTGACAGGGCTGTGATGATTCGATCGAATTGCTGTGTTTCGCCCTTCAACAGCAATTTTGTCGCCAATGCACGCAACGAAGCAACCAAGTTCATTCCAGAGAGATCGAAAAGTTGCATGTAGGCATGTAATGTCCGTGTACTGAGCGTATTTCGCTCTCCCAGCCATGCAGCGGCCTCAGATTTGGCCACATCTTCTTCGTCTCCATCAAAGATCCGACGTGCTCGCTCTGCATACTCGTCTCCTTCGACTACTAGCGAGGAGGGCACCGAGAATGGCTGCCCAATCAAATCCGAAGACTTCCTGATCGTAGTACCTTCGACCTGCAGGCTAGGCGGAGGAAGATTGTATGCAGAAGTGTCTTGCGTGCCACGCACGACCGTCGCATTGAGCGAAGACAACGGAGATGCCATCCCTGAAGACGTATTGAAGGAGCTAGCGGAGCTAGTCTGCCTCTGTCGTTCCTCTTGCTCCGTTGGCTTTAAGATCACACGTTCAGAAGGTCTAGACTCAGGCCTGTCTGGAACGGGTGCGAATTTAGCGGTGTGCTTAATCACCCAACCATCATCGTCCTCATTCAGATTCAGGTTGATGTTTGTACCCGCACTGAAGTTGCGCATGTCCTCGCCTGATCTAGTTCTTGGTAACGGAGATGGGGAAAGCTTCGTAGCATCTAACGGGCTAACGGAGCGTGGAATATGAGGAGCGTCATCGAACATGATCTCAGTCAACGGGGACACTCTGCCAGTGTCTAGAGACTCATCTCCATTTGGAAACATGGTGGTGTTTGTGATGTCGCTTAGGGGAGTAGGCATAGGTTGCGACGTGACCGTGCCCGCTGTGCGCTTCTTCACCTTCAGCTTGGACTGTGGACTAGCAGCCGTAGCATCATCGTCATCCCTGCGAGCTGCTTGGGCAGAAATGGTATTTTGTGCCGCAGTCAAGATCGGATCTGCTACCGGCGTATAGCCGGAATGGAACATATCAATATCTTCCGAGGCCACTGTGCGGCTTCCAGTCGTTGGACGAGATGAGTTGCCAGCTCTCTTGCCGGGCTCGTTCTCTGAGCTTAAAAACGGGTCCATAACTTTGCGAAGACTGCTTATCGATGGACTCGGTTGAGTGGGCTGTGTTGGATGTGAAAGATTGCTTACCAGTGGAAGTGGAGGAGGTGCAAGCGTTTCCGAGGTTGACTTTTTCCTTCGGCGGAAGAACGACGACGGTTTTTTGTTTAGCATGGCAGGAGGTGGCATCGGAGAGCCAGGTGCGTTACCAGCCGATGATTTGGGGGGTATAGATTCTGTCGATACTTGTGGGACTTCAGTATTCATGTGGCTGCCCTGTGATTTCGTCCGTAGGGGTGTTGGCGTCACTTTATCTTGGTGATCGAATGAATCGCCACTGCGATCCGACACACCAGACACCACACGTGAATTGCCACCACCAAACACACGCTTGAAGAAACCCGGGCGATCGCGAAGGGACGAGGCATCTTTCTGGTGGGAAGAAGATAAGCGCGGGCTGATCGCGGGTGAGTTTTGCGGCCGCGCAAGCTGCGCGGTTGACCCACGGGTGCTGCCTCCTCTGACCGAATCGCGTCCTTGAGACTTGTGTTCCTGTGTAGTGGGTGCAGTTTGTGTGAGGTTCTGCTTGCTAGCCGACCTCAAATCGCCTTGTGTGGTGATTTTGCGCAACGAGCTTTGTTTTGGCGCCGGATTGACGTACACAGGCCCTACGGAGTCGGGGTTCTGCAACTTTCGCGGTCCAGCAGCAATAAATGGTTCCGGCGCAGAATCCATGGGCAGATCGAGCTCTGGTTCGAGTGAAACCATTGGTCTCCCACGACCCAACACCGAGCTCACTGCTCTTCCCTCCGAGTATATGTGATCCATGCTTACGGATCTTCTGCCCGAATACGCAAACCGAGACTGCTCTTGATATGGCGGGAACTCCTCGACGCTGACGTCGCTGCTCAGCTCTCGCGCGTGTCGCAGCGTGTCCGTGCTAGGCTCTTGTTGTAGCGGCAGCTGACCTCGTTGATCGCTCGAACTCAGCCGCACAGAGCCAGCAGCACTTTGGCGGACTTGCTTGGAATCTTCGTACTGGCTGATGGGTGAACCGTGTGATTGGTATGGGCGCGTCGGATAGTATTCGGACGAGAGGGAGGAAGAATAGGTATGGCCTCGGGCACGGCCAGAAGGATCGTAGTCGTTCAGTTGGGGGATCGCGGGCATGCGAAACCTCTCCCGGTCGAAGTCGTCGTCGGCGTCAGGAACAATGCTCCTGGCCAGACCTGGTGCCGGTAGGTTCCCCAGCGACAGCAACAGCGTGTCGACAACACTATCGCGGGTGGTGCTGGACCACGAGAGGCCGTGCGAGTGACGCGTATCAGTGCTCACAGGCTGAGCAGTACCGGGACCACGCATGGGCTGCTTGCCTTTGGAGGACGGAGAAGACCTGTGAGCGGGCCGGGTGAGGATGGGAGGCGGTGTGGTGGGCGGCGACTGATCGTGACTATATGCGGCGTTCAAGGCCTTACGTGACGAGGTACGTTTCGAGAGGGTGATCCTGCCCGTGCTTGGACTGCGAGGTCGATGCCGATTGGAGGCGGACGACTTGGACTTGCTGCTGTCCATGGTGAAGAGGATGCGAGAGGAGGGGATGTCCTGCAGCAGGTCATATCATGTCATTCATGCAGTCCTGAGGAGAGGCGACAGGCATCTGGGCGGGTAGTTGGAGGCGTGAAGAATGCTCGCGCATCCCTGCCAAAAGATCGTGAGGGTCCTCTTGAGTCTGGGGGTCGTATGCGGGTCGATAGTGGTGGAATGTACAAATCCAGGGGAAGAAAGTCTAATGGCGCCGCTAGCACCGCACCTCACGCGCATCGAGTTACGCCGACGTCCAGCAATGCTGGCCGCTGTGCTGGCGCTGAGCTTATCCTCCATCCCCGTCGCCAATCGTTCGCTACCAAACCATTCGTATCTGTACGTTTTTCGGCTTTTTCCTGTTTGGTGCTCGGTCGTCTGCCGGTGCTCTTCGATGATACCTTACAATTATGCCACATATCGCTCGTATGCCGATCGTGAGGCGTCGAGGTGGGAGAGGACGGCAAATCTCCAAGCCTCACTTTGCGATCTTGATATCCACAGTGTTTGTTATGTAAAGCGGAATCCAGTCATACAGAGATATGTACCTAATGGCACGTAATACAAGCATGGTCGGATTATCACAAGGTATTTCTACTTCCACGTGTACCTTGACACGAACACTCCAGTATGTTCGCCGCCGATACCCCTCGCATAAGGATCCGAGTCGAACACCTCCAACAATACCCACAGAAAAAAATTGCAAACGAAAGCCTTCGAGCCAATCTAGCTCAGGGACACGATGCCGGCTCACCCATTGACGTCCAGTTCGGATCCGTGGTTCCAGAACTCGTGCAAGATCTCCGGACGTGAAACACAAAATCGGCGTTCCCCTGACATACGCATCGCATTGCATTGCATTGCACTAGAGGATGCATTTCCATGCAACTATCTGGGTGCAGAACCATGCATGTGCAGAGAAATATCCGTCCGTCGACGCCAAAAAGAGGCGACGATGCGTGATCGGATTGGTAGAGCTGCGCAAGTGTATGCAGGCGGAACAGCCAATCGAAAAAAAAATATTCTTGCAGATCTCGTGAATTCTTGGGTGCCGGCGATCGCAACGGTTTCAACTCCATGGTTTCATGTTTTGAACTACAGTCACAGCGAAATGTGGAACTGCTCGTTTCGATCAACCCAGCTACAATACACGTGATGTACATAAAGGTAAAGTGAGGGTGGAGGATAAGGTGGAGTGGCGTTCCATAGATTGTACAGCGTCAACTTTGCGTAGCATACAACACGACCAAGACAACTGCCACTCCTCTATCATTTATCGTGTACTACACTCTCATCGTTTGAGACTCGATTGTTCTCCCCAGGCATTCGGTCTGTGAGAATTGTCAGTTGCGAGCGATACATCATCCATGGCAACATTGTACGAACCTTTTGAACAGCATCTCAAGAAAGGCCACACCCGAATGACTGTCGTTTTGCTGTCTCTTGAGCCACCATGTTAGTGTCTCTCGAAGAGTGGCATCATCCCGGTGTAAGACATCGATGCCCCGTAACTCGCACGCAATAGCCAGTTCTTGCGAGCTGAGGCGATGAGTTACTCCTTGCGACACCAGGATCTGATCATCCGATCTGATGTACACTGCACGTCGGGACAGACTGCGGATAAGCAGATATCTCGGAGGTATGATGTTCAGCCGATCCCATAGCCGCTTGTGCAGTCCCAATGTGGTCGAAAGATGTAACAACTGGTCCTGCCCAAGCACTTCAAGGATCGATTTGGCATGTTCTTTTTGTTTCTGCGCGATCACAGTTCGTATTTGTTCGACCGTACTGGCCGGCAAGACGACACCCTTCCTGAAGCTCGCTCTTCTGCGTTCCTCCGCTGCTTTGCGCATGCCTTCCGTTTGCGACGGGATGAGGCAAGTTCCTGGCACGACGCTAGGCATGAAAGGTACAATCAACGGCAGCCACTCGCCGAATACGATCGCTAGAGTTCCGAACAGCGGTAGTTTCCCAATGTCGCGTTCGTGTCGAGCGATAATCTCGTGCTCCGCTCTCGTTACCAGACCCCGGAGCGCAGCAAAATACATAAGTTGCAATGCGGGAAGCTTAGCTGGGAGATCTAAGCCCTCACGACCCTTTCGTTGTGCATCCTCACAATATTTCTGTAGCCTGTCTTTCACTTGCTCTTGCAACATCCGTGCCGCCTTGCGGTTGAACCAGACTGCCTTGACGCCATTCTTGTAGAATGTTCCGTACGCACTACCCAGACGGTACAGGTAGACGAACACGTTTTGATCGCTTGTCCGCTTCGGCAGATTCAAAGGTGGAGGTAACGTGCTCAAAGGAGGGTTTAGGCTATCCTGCATGTTTCCCGACTCGACAGCAAGTAGTGCGGCCTTGGGCGAGTACTCTTCATGGCTGATAGTCTGCACGGCTTTAATTGGTGGATTCAGAGGCTGTCGAGCGACAGCTATTGATTTACTGAGTGGTACGATCGCCTTGGTCGGTCTTCGTTGTTGCGTAGCATAACCGTAGAAGAACAAGGTTGCTCGGCCATGAGTGCCTGCGGACTTCTGGAGTGCATAGCGTTGCGCAATATTTATGCTCGAGACAGCATGCAGACAGCTGCTCGGCGACCGTGGGGTCATCTCATCGAAAGGAAAGTAATGTGGGATCGAGAAGCAGCAAATGAAAGGAGAGGATCGATGTGAATTGTAGGAAAATCATTCGACGTACGGCCGGGGATTAGTTGCGTGAGAGCGTCATCAAGACGTGCGGATTGCGCGCGCTGACACGTGCAGCTCATGGCCATACAATTCAACACGTAAATCTTACCTCAAATCGCGCAGTTCATTTCAGTGTTCGAGAACTCTCAAACGTCTTGATGAGGCATATACATCATTTGAGTTTGGTTCATCTACAAGTTGACTATGGCTCTTTCGAAGCAGCCAGTTTGGCTTTCTTCGCCTCCTTTTTCAGACGTTTTGCTTCTTTTCGTTGCCGTTCCAGGTCCATGTCTTGTACTGCTCCTGTACCATTCGTTGTATCAGGGGAGCCGTCTGCATGCCGTGTACTTGATTTGCCATTCGAAAGAACTCCATTCGGCTTCGCAGCGTTCTCCTTGTTCTTCTTTGGTTTCTTCCTGACCCCTTGAGAGCCGGTCGCGGTCTGCTCTTCCGATGCACCACCAAGTGTTGCCGGGAATTGTAAGGCAGACTTATCACCATCTTGTCTCTCCTCATCCGAGTCGAAGCCAATAACTCCAGGATCCCCTTTCCCAAACCCTGGTGGCTTGTATCTCATCCGGAGACCCTTCGGTTGCGGTCGAATTGTGGTCACAGAGGCTTTCGAGATATCCGCTGCTGCACTGCTTCCAGTGACTTGACTAGCTTGCTTGCTAGTAAGAAGTGGTAGATCAATCTTTTGTCGCAGGTCAAGCTTCTTTGCAATTTTGTGTTGTATAGGCATGTAACCATCTTTACTGGGGAGAAGGAGCGTGCACATGTCACTGTCTGGACTTTCGCTCCAAGCATACTGGACGCCTTGATAGCTGAGGGCTGTTGTATTGGACTCGACTGCGTTCGACACAATTTCTGTGATTGATTCGAGTGGTACATTTGTAGGGGCGCAGATGTGCCAAACTTGCTTTCCCGCAAGGTCGGATGAAGCCAGCACCGAAGACCTCATTGCTTGTGGGTCCAGTGCAGTAAAACCCGTCGGTGGTCTCAGACGTTGTGAGGGAGCGACAATAGATGTGGTTCGAGGTGTCGCGATTGATCTACCATGGTATCATCAGCTGAAAAGTCCTTCTGTGCTCTTGATGATGGCACAATACTCACGTTTGTACACGCACATCCGCGTCGGGCATATTCTCGTCTTCGTCGTCTTCATCCTCGGACTCCGGGTCCTCCTCACTACTCTCGGTCTCTTCTGACGACGAAGTCTTATCCTGATCTGCCTTCACCTTCTTGGCTTGTCTCCCAGCTGTGCTATCCTCCACCTCGCTCCCACTCGTCTCACTGTCATCGTCCGACGCGCTTGACGAGCTGATATGTTCTGACTTTCTCTTGGTGCCATTGGTGAGTTTTGGTGCGACTTTGGGAAGCTTCTGACTCGGGTGCTTTGCTATAGGTGCGGTCGCGGTTTTCACAGATTGTTGCTCAGACGTCGTATCCTCGTCGTCTGAATCGCCAACCATTTCTTCGCTTAGATGTGACTTTTTCATAGTTGCTTTAGTAGTTGCTGATTGTTTAATCTTTGATGGTCGTGCATTGGGTTTTAGTCTACCCGGTGAAGGTGCCATTGTGCCAGTAGTTTGCTTGTTTAGAAAGGATTAATTCCTGGTCGGGAGTGAAAGGCTTCCGCAAGTACTTTACATATAGCTACTGGATTGTACAACTTTTTGGCGGCTTAAAGAAAGCAGCGGCAGAAAAAGTGGGGCGGTGAACAGAAAATGGCTAGGTATGGCTCTATCAGGCCGATACCATATATTTCTTTCTCCAGACTCGTCAACTATGACGACCAAACGAAAAGCCAATGTTGCGTTCGGGAAGTCGGTGTCAGATGGTATAACCGCAATTGTAGATCTGAAGATCGAAGGCCAGTGCTAATTTATCCAGGTCCCGTCAGTGCATTTGCCGCAGCTCGTTTGGCAAGGCTCGCCCAGCAGCCGAAGTCTGCAACTCTCGTAGACGAGCATTCGCCTGTTATTGATTCAGCAAATTTGGTTCCCAGCGCGGTCGCAAATGTGCCGTACGACGATCGACTTGATGATGATGACAGTCTCAGTTTACCACCAACCTTGCAGGATGTGGCAAGGACACCGCCGTCGTGTTTCTCAATATACGATGCGACAAAGGTCTTGCGAGACACTGAATCCCAGTTCGAGGTCACCTTGAAAGCAGATCAAACTGTGGTAGCGCTAGGAGAGTACGATGTCGAGGTGCTCGAAGGCTCCATCCTGTTATACGGTGCAACTCTTCGGCCACGAGGCAAAATACCTGGATCTAATAAACGTATTCCTGGCTCAGGAAAGCATCGAGTATATGCCCCTAGCGTTTCGGCACTTCCTCAAATCACAGCTAGACGGGATGGTGCAACGATCCGTATCAGCACTGTCCAGGCTATGCTCAGCAAGTTGGACAGGATATCCCCGTTGTTTCGCAATATCGATGCTGGCGATACACTACGCTCTTTCACGATCCTCCGGACATCTCGCGACATTCCTAATCAGAGGACTGTCAGCCTGTTGGAGAGTGACAAAGTAAGCAGTAGTCTTATAACTGCGCTTTCTAGCAGGTCACAAGTGCGTGATAAGCAATGTACATTCGTTGTAGGTGCGAAGTCGGCAGGAAAATCTACGTTCAACAGAGTGCTTTGCAATAGCATTCTGACTATGAACCCTGACCGTCGATGTTACTATCTAGACCTCGATCCTGGCCAACCAGAGTTTGGCCCTCCTGGTCAAATATCACTTGTGGACGTTAAGGGACTTCTCCTCGGACCAACCTTCTCTCATCCAGCTTCTGCAGAGTCTCACAGCTTCCGCCTTCTTCGTTCACACACTATCGTTGCGACGTCTTTCAGAGACAATCCGAGCCACTACTTGGCATGCGTCAATGATCTGGTCCAGCTCATCAGCCATCGCAACCTAAATGATGTTCCTCTTATCGTCAACTCTTGTGGTTGGATCAATGGCATAGGCGCGAGTGTCATGATTGATGTCATGTCATTGCTGAGCTCTCATTCTATTGATTTGGTCACGCTCGGATCTGTCGACCCGTCTCTGGCTGCGGCCATGCAATCCACCTCAAAGAACACTGAGATCCACGAATTGCCTAAGAGGGTCACCAGGTTCTCAGTAAGGACACCAGCAGAACTGCGAAGTATGCAATCAATAGCATACTTCCACCAACGTGACGACAAGAAGGATGAGCCTCAGCCAGCTTGGGAGAGTGAGCCTGTTGATACGCTGTGGCCTTACAATGTCGCATACGATGGCGTAAACCCTGACATTCTTGCCATCCTGTCGTATGGATCGTCTCCAGACCCAGTCCATCTAGCAGAAGTTATCGATGGAGCTGTTGTTGCACTTGTGAAAGTCACTGCTCAGGCTTTTGGAGGAAATCCGCTGCCACACAACGAGCTTGGTCAGACGTCTTGCCATAGCTGGCCATCCTCCGACAACATCTTGAAGACTTCAGAGGGACTCCCATACCTGACAGCCGACCCTGTCAGCCCGCTCGATCCTGTACACAGTGAGTGCATTGGTCTAGCTTTAGTACGCGGAATCGACGTGCGAAACAAATGCCTGCTACTGGTTACCCCAACACCAAGAGCACGCTTGCTCAATGGGCAGAACGAGCGCATTGTGTTGGTCCGGGGGTCATTTGATCCTCCGGAATGGGCATACCTCGAGAACATGCACTATAATGATGAATCAGGTAATCGTGGTGGTGAGGTAGATGTGGAAGACAGACCTTGGGTCAGCCGCAAGGAAATGGTAGGAATCGAGAGCGCTGTCTGGCGACTTCGACATCCACCAATGGCTTCAGCGATTACCAAGCAATAAATGCATTCAGTGTACACGTAGAATATCTCACCAATACCCTTCTTTGTCATGAGCATTTGAGGCGATACTCAGGATGTTTCTGCCTTAAGGCTGCAATCTTATCAGATCTCGGGGCTTTGTCGAGCTGACTAGTGCGGGCGAACCCCGACAAGTTCTCTTCGCCGATGTGGGGCAAACTCGCATTTTTTTGGCCGAGCCTCGATCTTAATGGCTTGCTCTCAGCACTTCTCTGACCTCTAACACTCCCATCCTCTCACTTCTCACCTTTTTACAATACCTGAGCTTCTCCCCTTCCATCCCAGAAACCCTTCTCGCATCCTTCAGCATGGCCGCCAACGGCACCAATGGTACCAGCACCAATGGCTCCACGCCGACCTATGCCCTCTCACAGGCTCACCGCGACCTGATGGAGACGTCGTTGGTCGACCTGGACCCCGAGATCGCTGAAATCATGAAGAAAGAGATCAAGCGTCAACGGGAGTCGATCCTGCTCATTGCGTCCGAGAACGTCACCTCACGAGCCGTGTTCGATGCACTAGGTTCACCCATGAGCAACAAATACAGCGAAGGATACCCTGGTGCTAGATATTATGGTGGCAACGAGCACATCGATCAAATCGAGCTCACATGTCAAAGCAGAGCTCTCAAGACTTTCGGACTCGACCCGGAGAAGTGGGGCGTCAATGTCCAATGTTTGTCAGGCTCGCCTGCAAACTTGCAAGTCTACCAGGCTATCATGCGGCCGCATGATCGCTTGATGGGTTTGGATCTGCCTCACGGCGGACATTTAAGCCACGGTTACCAGACTCCCACGAAGAAGATCAGCGCGGTCAGCACTTACTTCGAGACCTTCCCGTACCGCGTGAACTTGGAGACGGGTCTGATCGACTACGACCAACTTGAGCAGAACGCATTGATGTACCGACCCAAGGTCCTTGTTGCCGGCACATCTGCATACTGCCGTGAAATCGACTATAAGCGCATGCGCGAGATTGCTGACAAGGTCGGTTGTTACTTGTTGATGGACATGGCACACATCTCCGGTCTCGTTGCTGCTGGTGTGAACAAGTCGCCATTCGAGTACGCGGATATTGTCACCACCACCACCCACAAGTCTCTTCGCGGTCCACGTGGTGCTATGATCTTCTTCCGCAAAGGTGTACGCAAGACGGAGATCAAGGGCGGCAAAGAGGTGCAGACTCTTTACGATCTCGAGGGACCGATCAACTTCTCCGTCTTCCCTGGACACCAGGGTGGACCTCACAACCACACCATCACCGCACTAGCCGTCGCCCTCAAGCAGGCTCAAACTCCCGAGTTCGTCCAGTACCAGGAGCAAGTCATCAAGAACGCCAAGCAGCTCGAGCACTCTTTCAAGGCCAAGGGTTACCGCCTCGTCACTGACGGCACTGACAACCACATGGTACTCCTCGATCTCAAGCCTCTAGGACTTGACGGTGCACGAGTGGAGGCTGTGCTTGACCAAGTCAACATCGCATGCAACAAGAACACAACACCAGGTGATAAATCTGCACTCACTCCTTGTGGTATCCGCATTGGTGCTCCGGCGATGACAAGTCGTGGACTTGGCGAGAAGGACTTCGACCGTATCGCCGACTACATCGACCAGTGCATCAAGCTCGCCACGAGCATCCAGGCTGGTCTCCCCAAGGACGCCAACAAGCAAAAGGACTTCAAGGCTGCTGTGGCCAAGGGCGAGCAGGCCGAGATCAAGGCTCTGAAGGCTGAGATCGCGGCATGGGCCAGCACCTTCCCTCTTCCCGTGTAAATGTCTTTTTATTTGTCGGAACGATTTGGCATGACAGCGGCGTTGGGAGGGATTCAACTTCGTATGTTTCAAGGGATCTTCTTCAATCCTCGAAACTTCAACACAAAATTCATTACAGCATGGTGTCCGGGGCGCGCCAATGGCTTCAACCTACTGGCTCTTTCCAATGCAATTCGGGCATTCAGTGATTCGGGAGAAAGGGGGATTTGGGAACAAGGCGACGGTATGCTTGGTCAAGCACATCGCTTGACATATCGTCCTTTCGTGTTACCACGCACTCAGGGTGATATATGTGGATTTCAATCTTCAACAAGATCCCAGAGAAATCGCTTCTCTAGGCGCATTCGGCCTGGCCGTTTCCTCACGGCCAGGCGACGGTGGATGTTGGATGGCACTGTCCCCAATTTGTAGCTACATGTAGCTTCATATCGCTACTCTATACCAGTACTACTAGCAAAGTGCAATATGTGTTACAACTCCTGAATTGTCGTGAATCATAGTGATAAGAGGGCACGAGGTTCAAATGCGAGGCTGGCTAGCAGTACCTCGAATATTTCATGCAATATGTCGTTAACCGCCGGCAAGAGAAGCCACATGCGCGGAGCGACCATTGTCGGCCAGCGGCTCTCTCTCAATGTCAACAGATCTGCGCATGGTAGCGTGTCATCTATATGCTTGTCCAAAAGCGTTCGCACGTGTTCCACGTCCCCATCCCGTGAGGATCCAGCACCTACTCTTCACCGCGCTCGACATCTCTTCGCAACCACGACACACCCTACAAAGCGCCATACTCCGCCGGCGCCTCCAACGTCCACTCGCCATCGTGTAACCGTTGCAGTGCGAGTTTGCCGTCCGCTGTGAGTTCCGGCCGACCCTTAGGTTCCGTGGCGCCGGTGAAGAACCGGGGCGACCATTCTCGTCCCTCGGCTTTCAGTGTGGCTGCGCGCTCGCGTTGCTTCTCTTCAATCGCGGTCTTCTGGTTGGTGGCGGCGGTGAACTGTTTGCTGGTGATAGACTGGGTTACGTCTTGCCAGAAGCGCTGGCTTTCGTTGAGGAGCTGTTGGTCCAGAGGAGGACAGATCTTAGGGACTGGGCGGAGGGGCGTCACGTTAACCAGCAGGATGCGGTCTTTGTCGGCGGTCTTCTTGAAGTCGGTCGAGCCGTAGGAGAAGTAGACTTTGTCGGTCCAGCATCCGTCTATCCGACCGAGGACGTCTTTCTCAGGTACGTCCTTGATGCGTGTGGTGTTATCCTTCTCGACATTGCATTTGTAGACGACGCCCTCGACCTTGTTCTGCGTCTTGCCGAAGTAGCCCTCTTCGAGGTAGTGGAGAATGACCTTGATTCCGGTCTGAGCGCAGGTCACGAAGCAGGTGTCTGCCACAGTGACGGAGAGGTTGCCGCGTAGGAACCCTCCGAGATATGCGGCCGGATGGGTCAACCGGTAGTCCTCGCCACGCTTGTGCAGTGATACATAGATACCCTCATTGTATTGACCGGGAGTCACACGAATGCTCGTGCCTGTGAACTTGGCGCTGAGCTGATCATATCCCACAGCTGTGATACCCTTGTCCGGACAGTCGACGTAATACGCCGAGACGGGCGGGTGGTGAGAGGTTTGTTCGGTGAGATAGCTGACTCTGACATGCTTGTTCTTGGTCGACTCTCCTTCTGGCGCAAGCGGCGTCTGTTGCAGGTTCGTCTTCGTCTCTGCACCGACCAATGACGGCGCGGTGTCCTCGACGTCCCACTGACACCGGAAGAACTCGCCCAGTGTGCTGTTGTAGGGTTTGCACGGCTTCCCATGCACGTATTTCAGATCTTTCGTGAACCAGAACCGTAAGCATCCCAGCATCCGTCCCAACGCCTCTTCACTGTCTCCAATCGCCACGAATGTCTCGGGGCGGTCGAGATAATGCCAGTACTCGAGGTTGGGAATGGGTTCGAGGAGCTGTGCGGGCAAGCTGAAGCGTACGGCGGCAATATCGGTCACGCCGATGAAGCGTTTGAGGATGGAGAGGAATGTGCGGAGCTTGCTGCTATCGTCTGGCATCTTGCCATCGGGGGCAACATCCTTGCCGTTGGCGCTCGAGGTCGGTGTGCTGGTTCCGGAGGAGAGGGCAGACGCTCCAGGCTCGGCCGTGCCGGTCGTAGTATCGCTCACGTCGCCCAGCTTCTTGTCTCGCTCTTTGCCTACCATTGTCGAGTGGAGTGGAGGATCGAGAGGGGTGCGACTGTTTGCGCAGGCTCGGGACTAACGAGGGGTCGTTGTCCCAACTGTTAATGAGAGGTTGGCGGTGAAGCAGAGAGTCAGACCGAGACCCTGGTGAAATAAATCTCAAATTGTATTGTAATGCCAGGCGTGTCTTGCTGTATCGACCAAGCACACGATCGACCTCCAGAAGACAATGACGCTGACGTACCGGCTCAAGCGGTATCTGGTAAATCCTGAATCGGCGTTTGAAGCAGGGCCAAGTCTTGGTGATGCCTAGGCGAGACTTTGGGCGGGGTGGAGGGGCTCAACGAAGGGAGGATGTGCAGGGAGTGGACGAGAATTGGAGGAATGGGAATGGAATGGTAAATATATCATGCGGTGGGCGAGTGTCGTGTGATAGCGAGTCGTGCGAGTGCCATCTCACCTATTGTCTCTGGTGCTGCGCAGGTCCCGTAGCTCTCATGCGGCGGACATGTAGCTCATGGAACTTACTTATCATCGCATGCATCGACAGCCAATCGAGGACGACACGGGGATGATTGAATGGCACGTGAGCGTCGCCTATAGTCTTACATACATTCATACATCATCTCGTATCTCGTTCGTCTGCTCAATACAAATACAAAGCCTCAGACGATTCTACCCATGTGCTGTTTCGTTCACATCACCAGCCATTGTTCCGTGATGGCCCTGGCGGCGTGCATGTTGCCCGCCAAAGCAAACACGCCTTGTAGTGCGAACGCTGCCTCTGCTGCGAAATCCTCCGTTTCGACCGTGTCCACTACGCCGTCCTCTCCGACGACTAACCCATCTACAGCACCATGTCGATCCTCCACTTCCTTTCTGACCAGTGGACTCAGCTCGAGGACTTTCTCGTAGCCCGGGATGGCAAGATGTGTGAGACCGAGCATGTGCCACGTCCGCGCAACATTGAACTCCGCTTCCTGCAAATAAGCCTTACTGCCCCCAGCCGTCCGGAGCTCATAATAACGGTACAGAAAAGCAAGTCCTTGCTGCACGCCGTAGTGCCGATTGTCGGTCTGTCGCTTCATAGCATTGTGGATGAACGTCGTTGCAATGCTGAGGTGCACGCTGATATTCTCGGGCTGCAATGCAAGCACACGATGGAAGTAGTTGAGCGACGTGAACGACGAGGTCGAATCAGACGTTTGATGGCCGTAATGCAAGAGCAGACCAGGCAGGTGCTCAGGGTGCTTCTGACGAGCCAAGGCCGTGAGTTTGTTACGAAGGCCGCGAGTCTGATTGGAGAAGTCGATCTTGTCTCGAACTTCCGGCTTCATCAAGGCGTAGTCATGCTGTTTCATACTGCGGAGTACAAACTTCTGCGTCGGGCCTGTAGCGAATTGGTTGTTGCCGTAGCACAACCGAGACACCGCTGCCATAAGCTGATATGCATTTCCTGAACGGAACTGGCTGTCCACAATGTAGGTTCGTGCGCAATCTGTAGCGAGACGACTGTCGTTGAAGACAAACGCGATGCAAAATGAAACAGCCATCGAGACATTGTTCAATGCAGGATCATGCACAAATACGTTGGCATTTCGCACCCCGTTGGCAACCGCGTAACAACTGTCTTTATCCGCAAGCTTGTGTGCATAGAGCAGGATTAGGTCCACAAACATGTGGTGCCAATCAGGGAAGGAAATCCCATGAAAGTCTTTGGGTGCGTCGATGGGCGGCGCAGCCGGACCTTCATCGTCATCATCGTTCTCCTGACCATCCTCGGTGTAGATGCTGTCCTTGAGCCGGCTTTTCATGGCCTGCATCTCGGACACGAGCCTGGTTGACTGTCCGCCTTGGTTCCCTCTGGTAGAGTAGCCCCTGAACGGCATGTTCTTGTCTCGTTGAGGGTAGAACACGTCCATCGACATGAATGCTTCCACCATCCCGCGCGCTTCCTCTGACCACATTCGTATCGCACTCTCATCTTCTCCCTGCTCAACCACAGGCCATAATTCCCGGACCACTTCGAATTTGGCTTTGATCATGGAAGCTTCGTCTTGCATTCGTCGTATGCGTGCCTGTGTTGCGGCGTGGTTAGGATGAAGTGGCGCTATCAATCGTTGTCTCCTTCTACGGACTGATGGGTCGTTTTCGAACGCGCCTTTTCGTTTGCTTTTGCGCCCTGCATGCTGTCCGTTGGCAGGTAAAACAAGCGCGCCTTCCGGCCGCGGTGCAATCCTTTGATATGTGTTTGTCGATAGTTCATTTGGAAGTCTCACCGACTCCTCTCTGCGTACAGGCGTTTGCTTCGTTGCTCGTTCCTTCCGCTTTGTACCCCGTGTCTTCACCGTCGACTTTTTCGAGATGAGTTTATCTATAGCCATGGATGCTTCAGCCTCTGGACTGCTACCTGATTCAGGAGTATCTGGAGGTTCACTGCCATGTCTGCCTGCCGGCGTTGATCTGATCGCTGACGGTGGCATAGGCAGGTTGTTTCGCAGCACAGTATCTCGATTGCTCAATCGTAACACTTCTTGGACTAGCGTCAAGGCTTCGGCCTTTCTTTGGCTTGCTTCGTACATCTTCGCAAGCTCGACGCGTGCACGGATATTGTTTGGTTGTTTGTCAATCACGATTTTGAAGTATTTCTCTGCCTCCTCCAGTCTGTTGGTATTCCGATAGCAATGTCCGAGGGCAAGAAACAGCTCATCGTCGTCTTGTCCGGGAAGAGCCAGCAGAAGTTCCGAGATTTTGATCGCATGGTCGAAGTAGCGATGCGCAACCAGTTTGTTCGCCACAGCAAGGTAGACATCAGCAAAGTCACTGACTTCTTCCTCCGAGAACCTCAAGAACTCTTCAACGTGTCTCTCGACCTCTTCCGTCCACCCAAACCCCATGTTCAGCCGGAGGAACAGATATTTCGCTCGAATCTCCAGCGGTAAACCTTCACCATAACTCATTCGATCAAGGTTAGCCCGACCTTGCTGGAATTCCGGCACACGCTGTCCTCTTCGTAGCGGATCACTGTCAAATTCTCGATCGTCGTCCCAGTCTTCCCAGAACACTTCGTCCTTGCGCCCAAGGAACCAGCGAGCATATCTTTTGAGCCTCTTTATGCTATCCGCCCAAGTCGGTTGTCCAGTATTCTCGGCCAGCTCCAGATATATATGAAGGAAAGACCATGATTCATCTGGTTGTGGAAAATGAGTGTACTCTGCATGGTAATGATCGAACGCCCGCTCGTACACAATCTTCGCCTTGTCAATTTCCACCTTGTCACCACTCCTGGTACAGAGTTCTGCATACAGCCGTACGTAGTCCAAATTGTAAGGGTCTTCACGCGCCAGCCCCTTCGCCTCCTTTCGTGCCTTGTGCTCCGGACCAAACTCCAGCCAATAGTCGAGTCGTCGTCCACGAGCCGTCAAGTCGCCAAATCGATACTTCACACATTTATCGAAGCAGAATTTCGCGAGCTGCAAATAGCTGTATCGTTCGGACTCGCTCTCAGCGAACTCCCATGCACGTTGTCCCGCCGAAAGCCAGGCATCAGGATCTCGAGTGGTGTTACAGCCATTTACATAGACGATCAACGAGTCAACGTGTCGGCTAAGACCAGTGAGGATCTCAGACAAGAGAAAGTGAGCCTGGAAGACTTCTGGATTGGCCTGAATGGCAGACCTGGCAAGCTCCATCGCATCTTCCAGCCGGCCATCCAGGCGCGTAGACATTGCGCGACCCATGAAGTCTCTGAACTCGGGACCTGGATCTGGCACTTTCCTGGGTCGTGGTGCTCTAGGTCCTGATCTTCGATCGATCTCCTTGGCTTTGACCTTGACCTTTCGTCCGACATTTTCGTGCTCGGTGCCCTTCAGCAGCTGTCTATAGCCACCTCTACGGCCGGTAGAGCCGCGAGGACGACCTCGCCCACGACCTCGCCCACGCCCACGCCCACGATTCACCGCCGGACCGTCACCATTGCTCGTCGGATGCGCAAGGTCAGCAGCAGGAGGTACATCAATCGCAACATCCTCATCACTACTCTCGTCCTCGTCTGAAGAGACTATCGGCTGCTTGTTTAGTAGATGATGTGATAGGAGATCTCCTTCGAGCACGGGTTCCGGCTCCGGTTCAGCCTCGAGTAGATCCCTAGTCTCATCGTTGACTCTGTTCCCAGGCCACGGATATGATGAATTTGCTCCGGGAAAGCTGTTCTGCGCGTAGAATTGCGAAGCATTTGTATTATATTTGGTTAGCACTTCGTTCATAGACGATGGCGCGGTCTGTTCAGAGTGGGCATTGGAACTTATGGAGCCGTCAGCCAATCCTCTTGACCGTGATCCATCGCCCTGAGAGCCTATTGCAGGGTATGGGGTTTGTGATGTGAGGCCGGGATCTGGATACTCGCTACCATGCGCCATATCCGCATCGGGGTCAACTTCACTTCAGTCAGCCGCCATGAGCACAAACAAGCCGCACACTGCGCCACTCGTGTGGGGTATGCATAAATGAATACTATGACTAGGACATTGGTTGGCTTTGATGCTGCTACAGTTTGTGGGCAGTGTCGTCTTGTACAAAAAGTTGTGGTGATGCTGGCGCTTTTAGTTGTGCTTCAACGCTTAGTGAACTATCATGAAGCGCAAAGCTAGCGCTGAGTCATCCGTCTTGAGGTCTTGCTCATGTTCGCCTACAACAAAGATCGAGTCTGGAAGCACACATAAGATGGGATTCTGATGCTTGAATGATAATCTAGCAATGAGATCAGATGGTACGCGCTATAGCTCACACCTGAAAACAGCATTTGTCGCCTCATAAGCACATGACCATGTGCCTCCGCTTAGCATAAACAGTTTACCATCACGACTGCACCAACTCATCTTTCTCCTTCTACTTGCTCCCACTCACTGTCTGTACTGATCTCGCCACTCCTATCGGCCTCATCGACATTCTGCTGACGAGCTCTGAGTTGTCCGTCCGTCCCAGGCCGAGAGCTTGAGGTTGCGCCGCCTTGTACAGCTTTGCCGCTTCTTCGCACTGCATCCAATATCTCCTCTCTTACTCTCTCATCTGCTGCGGTAGGCTCATATGCCGTTCTGTTGCTACTTTTCGTCATGTCTTCTTCTACTTCTGTGTTCCCACCCTCGTCATCAGCGCTGTCCCCTACCTCGCCCTTTGTCTTCCAGTCGCTTGTTTGCTTCGATTTCTTCCGCAACCGATTGGCTTCCTCTTCTTTCGCTTTTGCAGCCTCCAGCTCGGTCGCGAACCAGTTGATGCTGTACCAAAGGCCGCCGCATAGAGTGGACAGGATGACAAAGTGGATGCTGCGGGTTGCCAATAGGAGCGCGCCGAGGAGGAGCTGCAATGCTGCGAAAGCCGCGTTCGTTGCGATAATCAGCGTAGGGGTTGGTCCAGGGGTGAAGACGGATTCCCAGAGGTTGGCGAAGAAGTCAGCCATACTAGCAGGCAAATGCGTGGGCGCAACAGTTCGAATGGCTCGCAACGAAACCGATCTACCGCCCCGAAGATAAGATCGCTTCAATAGTCTACGAGAGCTGGCAAGCTCGGCGAACGTGACTATAAAACCGTAAGGTCGCCGGACGATGGGGTCGAGCACTCTTGAAGACGTTTCTCACGTCTTAGGCAGTTCGGAATGAAGCCGTCTACTGGATCGTATAAATGCAAGAAGACACAAGAAGCGATGGCAGTGATGTGTTGGGAGGAAGTGACAGGACGATTGACGCTTTATAACAGGAGTCACACCGCGGTCATGAGCAGCGACATCACATGTCCTTGTCGGCATGTCTGCGAACCTAAGTGCGCATGTGCTGGTTAGGCGCGGGAGGATGCAGCGATAGCGGGCGCTGTCGTCACTCGGTCGATAGCGAACCGTCACAGTAGCACTACGGTACATACATATACGTGTCCAGCACATACTGAAATATCTCGCAGGATCGATCAAGCTCTCGTGAGGTAGCGTATGTGTGATACGACGCCATTGAATGCTGAAAATCCAGTATGTGGCTGGTGCGGGCGATACCCATTCTCCGTGAAGCTCATGACCAGAGCATTAGGTTCGCGGTAGTTCTGGATATATCACATGAACCGGCATGCGGCTTCGATCAGCAGTATCGGCCGTCCATATATCAGGGCAGTCGGACAATACTCGAGCAAACATGCCCAGGCCAGCATGCTCTGCCCCAGGATTCTTGGACTGGTCTGCTTTATGAGTGAAGACCTAGAACGCGCTGGTATAGAAGACCACATAAAGCTACCTAAGGTTGTCGACGGCAACGCCCGCTGGATTTTCCGGAATCTTGGCATATGACGGGGCCATGCGTGGATTTGCGCGTGTGCTGTTTGACCCTCACCTTGTCCTCCACTTCTTCTTCCTCCCTCTCCTCTTCTCCCACCAGACACATTCCCGCGCTGCGCTTCAGCTGACTGCTCTGCTGTCAATCCCTCCTGAGGTGGATTTAGTTATTCAACTCAGCAAACCAGCTACCAGCCACTGCCTGTGACCGTTCCACAGTTCCAACCCAGCGCACGAATCTCACCATCCTCGAATCCAATTATTCACATACACTCCTACAGCGAAGTCGACCCAGCATCTCAATCGCATTCCGATCATGTCTCAGCTCACACAACTCGCATGTAAGATCTTAGATTCGTCGACTGACCTGTTCGAGTCGTGCTAACTCGAAACAGATCGCACATCCAAGTATATTGGTGTGTTCGATGCCACGCCTGTATATGAGCGACTACCGGGATTCCAACGACCGGAAGGCAATCTGCGCTGCTGCGTGTACTCGCCCGATGGTCGCTTCTTCGCCTGGGCGTCTCCTGAGCACGTTACCGTGGTTGATGCTTCCACTGGCCATGTTGTGACCACCCTGCCAGCGGACAATGTCTACGAGCTTGGCTTCTCGCATTTCGGCACATATATCATAACGTGGCAGAGGCCGGCAAAAGACGAAGAAGGCAATGCCGTCAAGAACTTGAAAGTGTGGCGTACAATTGATGAGAATGCTGCGGAAAGTGGGGCAAGAGACGTTGTTGGCAAGTTCGTGCAGAAGAACCAGACGGGCTGGAACTTGCAGTACACTTCGGATGAGAGGTTCTGTGCGCGCACAGTAACCAACGAGGTTCAATTCTTCGAAAGTAACGACCTCGGCACCGTTTGGAACAAGTTGCGCGTTGAGGGTGTCACAGATTTTGCCTTATCGCCTGGTCAGACTCATTCGGTTGCAGTTTTCGTTCCAGAGCGCAAAGGCCAGCCTGCGGCCGTCAAGGTGTTCAAAGTACCCGAGTTCGCCTCCCCGGTGTCGCAAAAGACATTCTATAAAGGAGACAAGGTGCAGTTGAAGTGGAACCAGGAAGGAACAAGCCTGATCGTTCTGGCGCAAACCGAGGTTGACAAGAGCAACAAAAGCTACTACGGCGAGACCAACATGTACTTGCTCAGCGCCAACGGTGGCTTTGATTCGCGTGTTCAACTGGACAAAGAAGGCCCGATCCACGATGTATCATGGTCTCCCAACTCGAAAGAGTTCGGTGTGGTATATGGTTACATGCCCGCGAAAACTTCCATTTTCAACCAAAGAGCTGTCGAGACTCACAGCTTCAATCTTGGCCCACGCAACACCATTATTTTCTCTCCTCATGGACGCTTCGTCATCGTTGCCGGCTTTGGAAATCTGGCTGGCCAAATGGATATCTACGACTTACAGAAGAACTATACCAAAGTGTGCACCATCCAAGCTAGTAACACTAGTACATGCGAATGGAGCCCTGATGGAAGGCATATTCTGACCGCGACGACAAGTCCAAGATTGCGCGTTGACAACGGCATTCGCATTTGGCATGTTGACGGCACTTTAATGTACAATGAAGATATGCACGAACTCTATCATGTTGTGTGGCGCCCGCAGACCACCCAGCAACACCCACTCGGCGACGCAATACCATCTGCATCCACCCCACACGCTTCAGCCTTGGCGTTCTTGGGGACCGTGAAAACTCCATCGAAGCCTGCTGGTGCTTATCGACCTCCCGGAGCTCGAGGTACTGCGACACCGCTTGCTTTCAAGCGGGAGGATGAGGGTGGCGCAGCATTCGTAAGAGAAATGATGTCTGGTAAAGATGCGGGAGCGAATGGTGGGCCCTTCAGGGCTGGACCCAGGAGGCGTGAAGTCCCTGGTGCCGAGACTGTCGAGCCCAAATTGCCGCCGGGTGCGGCAGCTGGAGGAGGAGTTAGTCTGACAGCAGACGGTGATGAGAACCTCAGCAAAGCCGCGTTGAAAAACAAGAAGAAGCGAGAAGCTAAGAAGCAGAAAGAGGCCGAGGCGAAGACTGCCGGGCTAGCAACTCCAGTCGAGAATGGAACCTCGAACGCGGCCCGCAAGGATAGACCTCGAAGTCGCTCGAAGTCCGCCCAAGATGCGCCGCGCGCGCCGTCGAGGAAGCGCGAACCCAGTCGTCCTCGTGGGCCATCCGTCAACACTGCACCTCAGACCCCAGTGAAGAATGCCACGACGAACGGCCGATCTGTGCCGCCTGTCCCAGCCGCGCCAGCTCCAGCTCCGGAGCTAACCGTCACCAGCCCTGGGACCGGCTCCATCGA
The DNA here is from genome assembly GCA_003012245.1 of Microcyclospora tardicrescens. Lineage (NCBI taxonomy): Eukaryota > Fungi > Ascomycota > Dothideomycetes > Capnodiales > Microcyclospora > Microcyclospora tardicrescens. The sequence goes on from PXOE01000068.1 coordinate 94,657, forward strand.
AGAGAAGAAGATCAGGTCCCTGCTCAAGAAGCTGCGAGCCATCGATGATCTCAAGATGCGACAAGCTGGTGGCGAGAAACTGGAGGGCACGCAGGTGCTGAAGATCGGTACGGAGGAAGGCGTGCGGAAGGAGTTGAGCGTGCTGGGGTATAACGGCGACTAAGACTAAAGCTACACTAGACATGATACATCCACGCCTATTCATGGTACAACAGATCATGACAAAACAAAAAAATTATAATGTATGAGCCAATCACTCTTTCGTAACATTTCGAAGTGCCGTCGTATCAAGTGTAGTACATGCCTCGAAATAAGTAGCGAGTCATGACACAGCCTCATGTCGCCCCCTGCCGTTGATGCGGTTCCATCCACGCGAGAAGATATCCGGATGCCACTAGGATCTGTGAATTCCTGACATTGCTAACACCAAAGGTGAAGTCATTTCCTGACAATGCACCATTCTTATGGCGGAAGAAGAGACATTGAGGCATATCACCCTGAAGTCCTCACACAGCACGCCGAATAAAGGAGAATGTATGAGAGCGATCAAAATAGCGAAATATATGCAAAGAATATGAACATGAAATCCGTCGTCATCTCCGTCCATCCCTTATGGTTGTTTGTCCATCCCAAAATGAGCCCTTTTCTTCCTTGTGTACCTATCTTCGCCGCCATAAAACCATATCCCCCGGGGTCACTCCCCCAGACTCCGCAAGTAAGAAATGAAGGAAAGAAATAGGAGTGCTTCGAAGCGGAATGCTATGAAGCGTGGAAGAGCTAGAGCCCAAAGCCTTTTCAGGTATGATCCATCTAGCTGGTGGAATACTCGGCGGCGAGAGAGCCCCAGCTTCCGCCATAGCCGTCTCCACCGTCTGCGCCGTTGCCGAAGCGGGTGCCGTCGGGGAGGCGCACAAGGTCGGTGGCGGCGTGGTCGCACAGACCGTAGAGGTGGGAGTTGGAGATATCCTGGTTGATGACGTTCATATTGCCCTGGGTGTCGGAGTTGAAGTTCCAACTGCCGGCGCCGTAGAGGAAGTAGTTGCTGCCGCCGTTGTAGTACTGGGCGGCGCCGATGGCGCAGTCGGCGTTGCTGGAGCACCATGAGTAGTCGGGGTCGGAGTCGACGGGGGTCCATGGCGCAGGGGGTGTGGCGGCGGCGCCGGAACCCTGGTGGTAGTTGGTCTCGGACTGGAACATGGAGGTGAAGACGTTGGAGGCGCCGTTGAAGTTGATCTGGTACAACCACCAGTGCTCGGATCCGAGACCAGCAAGCCATGTGCCCTTGGTAGCTTCGACGAGCACACCTCCCTTGGCGGAAACGTCGATGCCGCCGCCGTATCCCGTCTCGTCGTGATCGGCGACCCAGGCCCAGAAGTTGTCAATGTAGGCAGAGGAGGTGCTGGTCAAGTGCAGGCCGGTGTAGGCTCCGAGACAAGTGGCTTCGCTACCACAGTCAATCTCGCTGTCGACAGTTCCGCCAACAGTGATGAGCGAGTTGTGAATGGCGACGTCACCAGGATTGTTACCAGCCATGTTCACCTGCACAATGATAGCACCTGCGAGCGGTTGAGCAACGGTGAAACGCATATCCTGGATATCCGCGGTGCCCACATCGCCGGAATCGCCCACTTTTACGACAGGGACAGGGTTAGACTCGTCGTTGAAGGTATCTCCGTAGCCAGAGATGGTGCTCCATCCGTTTCCGACAAGCTTGGTACCAGTGGGAATGGTGACGGTGTTGTAGACACGGTAGATCCCGAATGGCAGGTAGGCGATCTTGCCGGCGGACGCTGCAGTGTTGAGAGCGCCTTGGAGGGCAGCGGTCTCATCGATCGATCCGTTACCGTACAGGGTGTAGCCACCGTTCTGAGTGGTATCCTTCAAGTTGATGACGTCGTCGACAGTGGCATCAGGGTACTGGTTAGCAGAAGAGATCGGGTATGATCCGCCAGGTGCGAGTTCCGAAGGTCTTGCCAAGGGCACGCTGCTTGGGCTGGTTTGGTACACCGGAGAAGCGCCGTAAGTGTTACCGTACACATAGGTGCCGAGAGTGTTCTCGCCAGCAACAAGCACATTTCCGCTAACGGTGACCATGTTTGAGTCAGTGGTGTCCTTGTTGATGTTCTCAAGCATGAAGTTAGGGTAGTCATTGTTAGAGGTGAAAAAGTCTCCGGAGTTGACAGAGGTGGCGTCAATCACAGACATCCAAGCGGAGCCGGAGTTGAAGAGCACAGATTGTCCAACGTTGGTGAAGGTTGCACCGAACACGTTCGACAGGAAGCCGTTATCGACCTGAATGCCGACGGTACAATCGGTCAACTTGAAGTTCTTGAGGGTGACCTATGCAGAAAGTAAGCAACGCTGTACCAAAGATTCACGAGATCAGTGAGCAAGGACTGACCTGCTGTGTTCCATCGATGTGGGCACCAATGCTACCGTTGTTGATGGTGACATCGCCGACCTGGATTGTCGATCCCTGGCCCATTTCAAGACCTGCTTATGATTAGAACTGTGAGCTGCGATCAAGAATATATGCTACATACCAGTGTGGGCGCCTTGCGGCAGGTTGAAGGTGACGCCGACCAAGTGCGAGTTTTGGGCCACTCTCCAGCTCAGGGCCGAGAAGCTGGTCGATCCAGCATTGGGGGTTGTGTCGAGGATGACGTTCTTGATGCCCACCGAGAAATGAACTTCTCCACCTCTATCAGACTCGTCACCCTGTCCACCGACAATAAGGTAATCTCCAGTGAAACCCGATGCTGCCTGAATGGTAGGAGGCGCACTGGCATCACCAATGATGATGGTGTCGGTGTCCATGTACAACGTCTCGGTCAGAGAGTACGTGCCAGGCGCCAAATAGACCGTGCGAGGCTCGCCCACGATCTTCATGTTGTCGCGGTTGCCATTGGGTCCATTGGACACCAGGGCATTGATCAGTCCCTGAGAGTCGCCAGAGTCAACGGCAACATATACCGGGTAGTCGTAGTCAGAACCCAGGTCCGGATCGTAGTCGCGCACAGCTCCAGTGGTGTGGTCGATGTTGGGGTACCACCACTTGGAACTGGTGGTAGCATCACTGCTAATGTTGCTGAATTGAGCACTACCTGCGCCGCGGGTGGAATTGGTCGGTAGAGCAACAGCGAGGCCCAGCAAAGGAGCAAGGTGGAGAAGTGAGAACACCATCTTGTTCTGGTAACGACAGCAGTGACCGGGAGGGGGTAAGCACGCGCAAGTGACTGGATGACTTGAAGGATATCAAACTGAACTGCTGCGGCAATCAAAGCATGATATACCGTCGAGGCTGTAGCCTCTTCTATAGTGTCTGACAGCCATCATTGTGCTTCAACTGGCTATACTATGCCAAATAGACCAAGCACAGCATATCGCTCCACTTGATCATGGATCACGCAGGGGGCCTCAGGCGTACGACTATGAACGCCTGATACTGATGGCAGCTTGAGTTCACTTCGCTCTCCGATGCCCATTTCGAGGTTTGAATAGCGGCACGGCACAACGGTGAGCAGCAGTAGCAGCAGCGAGACTGCAATATCCATGTTAAGCGACATGATATACACACTGAGATTTGCTTGCCATCATGTGTGCTCACCCGTGGAGCCCCTAGGCCATCGTTATGCATTGATTGCAATGGAGTGCTGATGTTTCAAGTCGCTTAGATGGAAACGTGTGGGGACAAAGAGTGCATGGCGTGAGTGGCTTCGGAGGTGGAGTTGGGTTTAGAGCGACGGGCCGTAGATCTTCACGCCGCTCCCGTAACCTTATACAGCCTTAATCGTGCATGGCAGTTTCCACTAACCTTGGGATGCTGTGGCATGTTCGTCTAGGGGAGCAGGGGAAGACATTCTGTTGCGTCTGACATTTCGAGCCATATTTTAATTCTTCTCTGCCACATTGTATCTCTGCCAGGATCGCCAGGGTGAAGAGAGTTTTACACTTATCGATAACAAACGCAACCTCGGCGCTTGGAGGATGATCTGCATTTGTGAAGGATCACTAAGTCAGAGGACAATCTTCGCACGTTGCATCATCCTGGGACCGGCGATGAGGAGACCGCTTTGTAACCCGCATGATCCCTTTGTTGGTCCAATGATGAGCGAGCTCCCAGGTACGCCTGCATGTGTCATCGCTGACACACTCAGCTTCAACAGGGGATTTGCAATGCCTTCCTGCCACGTGTGGCTGCCTATTGCTACTCCACATCTCGTGTGCGAACCAGGAACGCGGAGACTGCTGGTGCGACTTTTGGACTGGCTATGGCTAGCAATGGATGGTCAAAACACTACGAGCTAGTCCTCGCCAGCCAGATCGAATCAACGGAATACTACATACTGGCAAAGGCATCCCGACAATCCCGGTGCTCACTTTGTTGATCATTGCAAATTCTTTCAGGCCTCGAAGTACCACAGTTATCTCTATCAATTGTGCATGGAGGCACTTTCAGAGGAACAGTCGCTGAGTTATGATGCATGCTACCCTGGATCCTGCGCTAAATGGGCTGAGCGCCCTCCGCAAATCCTGCAATCCTCTGCATATAAACCATGTGGAATGCGGATCCTACTTGACTTCTACCTACTGTAGACTAATATGTTCGGAGCTGTAGTGCAAGTAAGACACTCCTCGCAGTACTGCGCGCTTGATGAAATGACATAAGATGTTGCTTATAAGACAACATACTGTAGAAACAGGCGAACCATCACAACATGCGAGTTTCGACAATTTCTCGAAAAGATCGGGTTCGCTCTCCGGAAGAGGAGTGGTCCAAAATGATGTGAGTAACAAGCTTGTCCTCTTAGTATACAACGATCGTCCTGCACCTCGACGAGAGTTACCACGGACTTCACGCAGGATTGAATGCGCGATCGTCGCCCCCAACATCGTCCTCTGATCCTTGCCGCAGCAACCACAGTGGTAATGGACCATGGCACAAGTGCTTGGCTATCTCAAACCAACCATTTTGCTTCTTCGGGCAGCACGTTGCTCGAATGTAGGAACATTATGCTACCTCAGGAACATATGCTACCTCGCAGTCCGTCGCTTTTGCCTCTGCAGAGCAGGATGTCAGGACTCACTGTAACATGGCACTATGATGACACTCATCCACTCCAGTGGTCCGCCTAATATATAAGTATGAATCCAAAGGCAGCTGTTTTGTTTTCGACAGCAGCAACAGCATCACTACTTCGCTTCTTCTACTCCATTTACAACCTTCGTTGACCTTTCAATATGCGCGGTTCCGTTCTCTTCGCCGCGCCTGCCTTGTTAGCATTGGCTTCTGCTGCCCCATCCAAGACCGCCGTCGGGGGCCCATCTCGCGTGTTCGCCCGTGACCCCAATGCTTCCGTAACTGGAACTGCGGCTGTCACCAGCATCAACGACCAGGACGGTATTGGCGATGGTGCCGACGTCGAGAACACCTACTCTGGTGACGGTACCGCCGCTTCTGGCTGGCCAAGCATCTCCCAATGGGTCTCCTTCGAGAACATGTAAGATGAAATCTCAGCGTTCATACTGTAGCCGACACTGATGATCTACCAGGTTCAACAACAACAAGGCCAACTTCGCTGCATCCTGCGGTAACATCTACCAGCTGGCCAATGACAGCGACGAGGAGATCGGATACCTCTTCAACGCCATCGAGTCGGTCGCCGCGGCTACCGGTGTGGACCACCGTTTCATCCTCGCCATCATCTTGAACGAGTCCACTGGTTGTGTGCGTGTGCCAACCACCTCCGCGACCTACAGCGGTGGCACCATCTACAACCCAGGTCTCATGCAGGACCACGATGGTCACTACACCTGCAACACCAACCAGAACGACGAGTACAACCAGGGTCTTGGTGTTGTCAACCCCTGCCCACAAGGTATGCATTCTTACCGCCTCACATGAGCCCCATGCGAGCTACCAAGCTAACTCCTCCCCACAGAGTCCATCACTGGCATGATCATGGACGGCACGGCAGGCACTGATGCTGGTGACGGTCTCGCCACCCTCATCAACGACGCCCAGTCCGGTGGCGCCACCGACGCCGAGGTCTACTACCTCGCCGCGACCTGGTACAACCAGGGCGCCTACAACCCGGCCGTCGGCGGTGAGCTCACCCCCTACGCCAGCCGCGTCGCCAACTTCCTCACTGGTTGGTTGAACGACGGCGGTGCTGGTGCCGCTGGCATCACCACCTCCGACGACCCCAGCCCCGGCGCCAACATTGGCAAATAGATGTCGTCCATAGCCAACGACGCTGTTTGACCATTCTTTCATATCGGCATTAGGGATACTTGCATGGATGGGGTTGGGCGGGCGGTCTGGGTTCGGGCTTGGAAGGGGCATGGAGCATGGGAAGGGCATGGAACTGGCTTCTTTTGATGCTTTCGTTTCCTTTCGCGATGATAGAGTTCGATAGCACGAGAGTACGAACTTTCTCACGGTGGAATCCATTCTTCTCGACCTCCTTAAAAGTTGTGTGTTCATCCGAGTCGTAACTGTTGACCGCGATCGATTTCTCCTCTACTCACCTAGCGTCACTAAAAAGGACTTTGTATGAATTACATCGCCCTAGGCCTCGCGTGCCAAGATCGACTCGGCAGGTCGAATGCCTTGCATTGCTTACACGTAGCTGGATCTCTGCACACTCAGCTGGCACATACCTTACCCTTGAAAATGATCCCGCATATGCAGAGCCCGCCGTCTGACTGCTGATCACGTCGGAGATGACCGAGCCTCAATGAAGCAGGCAGGCCTATTGCATGTGAGGATTCGCAGATCAGTGTACTGCGATGATGTGTAAGCTGATAATCGGTCAGCAAAAGGTTGGCATACTCTGTCTCCGACTGTACTGAATATACCACAACTGGGGGCCTGAAGATCCACAACTGGGGGATTGGCGGCAATATATATGACACGATAAGGAGAATTTGTGCCACATGCATATACTGTAATCCAGCAGGAGCCATTTCGGGTTGTGCGTATGGATACATGTATATTTAGATAACGTAAGCTGAGTATTGCGAGTCTGTTTCTTTCGGAGCAGAGAATCGAGCTGAAGTATAGCCACATTTTTGATTGGTGACATGTACATGTACCTAAGGTAGTTACTTTCGATCATTCTTCACAATGTCTATACATTGTCCTCGAGCAGGTGTTCATAGATTCCGTCCCATGTCCTATACATCACCCGTCATCTATCATCAAGCTTCATCAACTACCGGCCCTTGAAGTGCGGTTTTCTCTTCTCCGCGAATGCCCGTAAACCCTCCATGCGGTCCTCGGTGTGCATGACGAGGTCATACGCCGCGTTCTCGCTCGCCTCACCTTGCTCCCAATTCGTCGTGGCCAGCAGTGCGGCCTTGGTCGCAATCGGTCCGCCATCGCAGATGTCCCGAGCCAGCGCGATTGCGTGTTCCAGGACTTTGCCTCGCGCGACGCCCGGCGCGTCCACCTCATCCTCGGTGATCTCCACAAGTCGGTCCGCCAGACCCAGAAAGTATGCCTCAGGGGCGGCGACGCGTCGGCCGGTGAGCACGAGGTCGCGGGCTCGGTTCAGGCCGATCAGAGCCGGCAGGCGGTAGGTTCCTCCTGCACCTGGTAAGATGCCCACTTTGGTCTCCGGCAGACCGACTGAGGCCGTAGAGGCTAGGACGCGGAAGTGGGTACATAAGGCGAGTTCGAGACCGCCGCCGAGAGCGGTGCTGCCGATTGCGGAGATGGTGGGGATGGGCAGGGTGGAGAGGCGGGTGTAGGTGTCTCGTAGCGTGCGGAGGAAGTCTTGTACTCTGTGCGAGACGAGTCGTCAGTCATGTATCATATAAAAGCGGTGCGGCATGGCAACACGACATACTCGGCAGGCTGCATTGCGACTCTCTCCTTCAAATCCGCGCCAGCGCAGAAGGCATGATCGCTCTCGCTGGCGATGATCAAGGCCTTGGTGTATCCAGTCGCCTTCTCGGCATGGAGCCCTTCGATGAGCTCATTCAGCTCCGAGAGAAGTTGTCGGGACAAGGCATTGCGGGACTTGGGACGGTTCAGCGACAGGACGGTGATGGAGCCGGCGTGTGGGGCAGGGACATGCTGGATCTTGATGGTGGAGGAGAGCGAGCTGCTGTAGCGGATGGTGTGTGTGCGGCTGCTATGGACGAGGCCATTGCAGGCGCGGGGGACATGTCGAAACATGGTGAGTAGCAGATATGAGTAGATAGAGGTCGTGTCGTAGCAGCAGCTAGCTACACCACCACCACCGCGGCCATGCCCACTTCGGGTTCCCAGTTTATCGCTCCGCTATCGCCAAGCTAAATAAGGTACATACTGTAAGGTACTGTAGACACATGCGCTTGTGCAAAGGCCTTGGAACAATCGCAGCCTGGCCGTCCGCTGTTGAAGACATCGCATGGATAATCTGATGCCTCAGCCCTTTTCTTCATTACGTGCGCCAGATGCAGTGCAGTGCAAGCCACTGTGACGATGCCTTATCATAAGGTAATAAGTGATTATTGCACTGCTTGTACAGTACATACGTATGTGCAATGACCGCCACTCGCTTAAGCCCCTGCAGCGAATGTCGCCACGATTCTTCCATCGGCGCGGTCCGGGTACCACGTCGATCACTCATCTGTTGTTGGCCAACCATAGACGACCCTCGCCCTGCCCACGCTTATCGGCTGTGCATCTGAAACGGGCAGGACGGCAGGATGGGCGCGCCAGACACCCGGCAGAGGCGTCTCTCGTCGAATGGTCGACGGACGGCGCACTCGAGCGATCAAGGCGGCGCTGAGCTATCCACGAAATACAACCACGGCCTGCGACCTCATACGGGCATCGGGCGAGTGATGCTGCATTAGCTGACACCAGCGATCTCCCGTCGTCTTATTGCAGGTGCTGGATCGGCGTGAACGTGTTGCGCCTGTGGTTGGTACAGTCGGTCGGATGGCATGGCCGCTGGGTCTACAAAAGGTCGTGGATGTCCGCGATCAAGTGCTGGCGGTAGTCAACCATCAATACACCACCAACATGCCTTCTGTACGATCCGTCTCCGGCTTTGCCCTGTCCGCCCTGGGCTCTGCTCAGACCGTCTTGGGCATGACCAGCCCTGTCTTCCGGGACCTCAACTCCAGAGCCTCAGCATCATGCCCATCAGGCGGTCAGCTGTCCTGCCATAACACTACCGCTCAATCGAACCTCTGCTGCTTCAATGCCCCAGGTGGTGCGCTTCTCCAGACCCAGTTCTGGGATACCAACCCTCAGACTGGCCCTACCAACAGCTGGACCATCCACGGATTGTGGTATGTATTGTTTTCGCATGTCTTGACCGAGCTACGCTGACGAATGAACCAGGCCAGACAACTGTGATGGCACATACCAGGCCAACTGCGATAGCTCGCGGGCCTACACTAACATCACTCAGATCTTGCAAGCTGCTGGCCAGACTGATCTGCTCAACTACATGAACACATACTGGTATGTTTGATGATACTTCAACCTTCCCAAACCTGATCACAGCTAACTCGACCTGCCAGGCCTGACTACCAAGGCAATGATGAGAGCTTCTGGGAGCACGAATGGGGCAAGCACGGCACCTGCATCTCCACCCTCGACCCCAACTGCTACTCCAACTACCAACCCACCGAAGAGGTTCCGGACTTCTTCAACAAGGTTGTCTCTCTCTTCAAGACCTTGCCTACCTACCAGTGGTTGAGCGATGCCGGCATCACGCCCAGCACCAGTCAAACCTACACCCTCAGTGCCATCCAAGCCGCTCTTGGCAAGAACCGTGGCGGGCACTCAGTCTACGTTGGCTGTGCCAGTGGCGCTCTTGACGAGATCTGGTATTTCTTCAACGTCCAAGGCTCTGTCCAGACCGGAACCTTTCAAGCGACCGACGTGGTTGGCAGCAGTGGATCGTGCCCAAGCTCCGGCATCAAGTACCTTCCCAAGACCTCTGGTTCGCCCTCCCCAACGTCAACGACGGCCACCTCCGCTGGCCCGACCTCCACCACATCCCCCGGCAACAGCTTCAGCGGCTCTGGCTACTTGAACGTTGTCAGTGGAGGCAGCCAGAACGGCTGCATCATCTCCGGTGGCACCTGGTACACCTCTGGTACATGTGCCACCTTCACCGCTGCTGCATCTGGTAGCGGCTTCACCCTAAGCTCGTCGAAGGGTAAATGCGCCATCTCGAGCGGTGCATTGACCTGCGGCTCGTCCGTTAGCACCGCCACCGTCTTCAATGGCGATGGCAGCAACCTCGTCTACAACGGCGGTGAGACCTTCTATGCCGACAGCACGCCGAGCGGATCGACGCAGGCTACCGTCTACACCAGCAGCAGTCACTCGACATCGCTGTCGATCCAGTGGCAGGGCAAGTAGGGGGGGAGCATATCTTGGTGTTGCACGCATACATGTATGTAGTTTCAGTATAACGAGGCATTCTTCATGGCACGTCACTTCACTTCTCGGTTATGTTCTTGCATAGATCATCTCACCTCACCTCCGTGTTTGCTTCACTTCGCACACACGTGAAGTCGAGACTTCCCCGGCAATTCTCGTGCTCGTGCCTGCCTGCCATGCATGTGCTTGCGTTACGCGGCCACAGCAACAATGACCACCTGCCTTCAATCACCTGCCTTCACGTGCTTGCCAGTGAAGCAACAGCAGGTCGGTGCGGTAGACATATAACTTCTCATCTCTCTATTCAACATCCTCTGATTCTTCCTCTCACTCTTCACAATCCACTTTCACAACCAAGCTCGACCAGCCAACACCTCTGCAAGACTATTCACTCGTCCAACCACTCCTCAACACCAATCAGCACTTTCAAGCCACTCATAAAAAGCCAACCACCAAGCACTCAGATCAATCATGTCTACCGATGCTGGCCGCAAGGACTTCACCGACAGTTCGTCCATCATGACTCTATTCACCCCTCTTTCTGTACCACTGCTGATACTCAACCTGCAGAGGCTGCCGACAAGATGACTCCCGACAGCTCCAAGTCGACGCTCGACCAGGCCAAGGATGCCATCACCGGCACTGCCGACAAAGTCGCTCGGTGAGTCGATGAACACTTCCACTTTGCATCTGTACAGAGACTGACACCACCTCTCGCAGTGACGCTGTCCCGGACTCCCAGAAGTCGACCTCTCAGGAGATCCACGACAAGACCTCTCGCACCAAGGACCATGTCGAAGGCTCGACCCACACCGACACCACCCAGCCCTCTGTCATCGACAAGGCCAAGCACGCCGTCGGCATGGACAAGCACTAGATGGCTTCTCCCACCCACACACCCCCTGTCTATCCAACGCCGTCGAAGCGCGGACATTCTCACCACTCCTCTCATCAACACGAGTCGTATCCAAACAACGGGACCGCAGAGTTGTTTGCCAATGCTCCATACAACTGTTGAGGTGGCGAGGAGGAGTTGAGCGTGAATGACGGACGGATGGGCGATACAAGGGGTTTGCTTCTTGACCTGATGCTTGTATGATATGATGGCAACCTGTGTACCTGGGACATTACCTAGTATATGACATAAGGAGATTGACTTCTTACTCATGAGCTCTACTTCTGTGTCCATCCACATTGCAGTGACTCCGTTGCATTTGATGCCAACCCGACATGATCCTGCGCTCGATCCCTATATTCATTCCTTATCACGCCTCCCTCACAGTCATGTTGTTACTGATAAAGCACAGCTGGCAGCTTAAACTTTGGTCGTTAAAGACAGCTTAACATGTCTGACGACTTAACTTAGCTGTATACATGTAGTGGCATACAGCAATCGAGCTCTAGCGGAAGATTGATGACGAAATCACGTACAGATGTGGCGGTGCACCCCACACAAACTTTCCACTCGAGCTAGGGACATGTATTACCGCATCCGACTGATATATTTGTAAGGTCTCAACTAGATTTCTACCCTGAATCTGAGAATTCCAACTCCTCCCAATTAACAGCACCATCCCCACCAATCCGACCACCCTCCTCCAACAATCTGTGATCCAATGGTCCGCCACAAGAAAGACTTCGCCTCCAAGGGCAAGAAGCACACCAACGGGCCACGCACCTACGCCCAGCACACCCACCCAGACCGCGAAGATGGCATGGGCGCGCACAAACGGCCAGCCTTCAAAGCGGCCGCCTGGGATCTGAACCACTGCGACGCGAAGCGCTGCTCGGGCAAACGGCTCATGCGCCTCGGGCTGATGCGCGAGCTGCACGTAGGGCAAAAGCATTCCGGCGTGGTGGTGAGCCCGAAAGCAAAGAACGTCATCAGCCCCGCGGACCGGCCGATCCTCGAGCAGTACGGGGCGGCGGTGGTGGAGGCGAGCTGGAACCGGATCGAGGAGGTGCCGTTCAGCAAGATCGGCGGGCCACATCAGCGTCTGCTGCCCTACCTGATCGCGGCGAACCCGACCAACTACGGCAAGCCCTGGCGGCTGAACTGCGTCGAGGCGCTGGCGGCATGCTTCTTCATCTGCGGGCACGCGGAGTGGGCGGTGGAGATCCTCGCGACGTTCTCGTACGGCGAGGCGTTTCTCGAGATCAATGATGCTGTGCTTCGGCGGTACGCGGCGTGCGCGGACGAGGAGGAGGTGAAGAAGGCGGAGGAGGCGTGGTTGGCGAAGATCGAGAATGAGTGGAGGGAGGATCGTGAGGATCGCGAGACGAATAAAGATGATGCGTGGCGGGGCGGGAATTTGAATCGCAGACAGATCGATGTGGATACGGAGTCGGACGAGGATGGGGAGGGGGGTGGGGACAGCGATGGTGGGAGCAGTCTAGGTGGGATTCAACTAGGTGGACCCAAGCCTGGTGAACAAAGAGCAGCAGGCAAGGACGAGGAGGAAGAGGGGGAGGAAAATGGCCACGATCCGTATGGTCTCCCGCCATCGGACGATGATGACGAGGAGGAAATGGCCGAACTCCGTCGTCGCGTGCTTGCGTCGAAACCGTTTACGAATCCTAGCAAACCCACCACCACTACCACTATTGACGACGATATCGATGGAAACCACCACGATCGCAGCCCGCAATCCATTCCCCGTCCGAGCAACCCCAATACCTCCGCCGTACCGCTCGTCGACTCTGACGCTGAATCAGGCTCTGATGTGGGCGGTGACGATGACGACGAGTTCGATAACATCCTCAATGCCGCTCCAGTCACGGATCGTGCGGGCATTACGGCGGCACAGCGCAAGCGGGCGATGGAGAAGGAGGGCAAGTTGAGCGCATCGTTTAGCCGGGCGGTCGTGACGGCGCCGGCAAGACGGTAGGAGTGGTAGTGTATGATGTGAAGGATTTGCCATCATGTAATAAAGAATTGATGAATGGGGAATGACATGATGTGACATGATGGTATTACAATTTGCACATCCCTCGATCTCATGATTATCTTCATTCCTCGGTTGTCCCGTTCATCGTTCCAATGACTGTATCTCCTGTGCTCGCAAATGCGCTGTGGTATCTCTTGAAAGCCCCGGGACCCCCCTTCAACACCCATGTATGAGGACAGCGCTCTCCCGCTGTGTTCCAGTATATCTTCCAACGCCATGCTCCCCGAAAACAAAACTTCGTTCCGCGTAGCAATCCATTATAACATCTCCTCGTCCCTGCTCTTACTACAACTCCGGCTCGCCATATCCACCTCGTGCCACCGTGCTACCCAGCACGATCATCCAGGTCAGAAACACAGCGCCAATGATCCAGAACGCAAACACGGCATCCCAGCTCTGGCAGATACTGTTCTGCTCGAGCCAGGCGAGCGAGTTGAGGCTGAAGTCGCTGCTGGGCCGGTTGAAGACGTACGTCTGGCAGCGGCCGTTGACGTTGCCTGCGGGGCCGAACAGCTGGATCGCCGTCTCGATAAGCCCTGCGATGTACAGCACCAGCAGGATGAAGGAGCCGATCATCACGACGCCTGGCAGCAGGCGCCGCTGGATCACCAGCGCGATCAGGATCCAGATGAAGATGACGGTTAGAGAGCCGACGGCGATGCCGTAGGGCATGATCCTGTGGAGGAGAGATGTGGTTAGCAAATGGAATGGGATGTTGTAGAGAGGGGCTTTGCCCGAGCTGTGCATAGACTTACCACGGTATCCCGAGCCCGCCGAGATGTTGCTGGTCGACGATGAACGAGGCGAAGATGCCAATCAGCACGCCGCCTGACGCGAGCATCACGATGATCCAGAAGTTGAGCTGTTGGTCAGGCCAATAGTAGGACTGCCGTACGACCACGCGCCGTGATACGATGCTGCTTCGTGCCATAGTGATAGCTGTGTGTGTATGAAGCGGTTCCTCCTTTCGTTCAATGGATGGCACGTCTCCCACTCCTTCTGGAGTATCCGGTTATGAAAGACCAAGCTAAGTGGAGGTCTGGTCGATATTATAGTTGTTTCGTGCGATCCCAAAAGCTCGATTATCTGTACAGGAATTGATGTCGGGTTGATCGCGTAGCGGGGGTTGCGCGGTAATGGCGGGGGAAAGTTGCGTGGCCGAGTCCGATCGCGTTCGACCGCTGTATGAACGAGCGATTCAAGTGGTATATGCAGTAATGAAGATAGTCTGGAATGGCAGACAGAATCGAAGGAGAATGGAAAAATTGGGAGAGTCGAGGGAAGTGCTGGCGCGGCGGAATGGTTGTGAGCTGTCTTGCTTCTGAAAGCGATGCTCGGCTGGGTGTGGCTGGTGACAGCAATGTGGGGGAAATGCTGAGGCTGGGATGTTTTTGGTCTGCGACATCTGACATCACGCTTGTTGAACACGACAACTGCACGAGGACGACGTATGGGTTGTCGCCGAAAGATTCGTCAGGGTCTGTTTCCAGATTGTCTCCATCCATGTCTTTTTGATGCTGCATCTGAGGCGAATACAAGTGGTGTCTCTGCATAGAGCGCGTGGTTTCTTACAGCGCGCGACCCAGGTTGCGAGCCACGTCGCCAGCTCATCACCATCTCTGAACTCATATTGGAAGAACTACCACAACCTCCCAAGAGCAGTCTCCAATATGGAATGAAGAAACGGCTCCCATGCGCTGGTTGATCAAATGAATGATGACTTTGTACTCGTCAAAATTGCATCCAGTACACTTTTTCGAAAGACCTTGATATCGCTCCCAGTCCCGAGTTATTAGATGGATCCACTATCCTGCCTTTGCCGATACAAATGCAGATCTTAAGATATCTCTAACTCTGTCATACCAAGATTTCGCGTGCGGCGACCCAGGCAGGCTGTCGGTGGAAATCCAAGGCTCCTATAGCTTGACTGGAAAATGATCATAGATCTGCTTGCTGTACCACAAGCTGATTTATCGATGATCGACGGGAACGAAAGGTACGGCTTGTTCCTGGGCGCCACGGAAAGCTGTACTGCATGCATCCTAGGTCATGTATATTTCTATGCAGCATCTGGAACGGAGCCGCCCTGATCTTCATGTCCCTATCGTCGATTGGCTCTATTTTCCTACGATGTGACTACGTGAACATCCCACTCGGACTGTTCGCAATCCTACCTTCATGTATCTCAAGGTTCTGCTGTCGATGCAAATACCAAGAGGAATGCGTGACGATAATTATGGATGATGTATAAGAAAGCTGCTGTCCGTGTTCGACTTTACACCATGGCGAGTCTAGATGAGTATGCTTCAGGTGCACTATCCCGTCAGGAAGACTAGGAGCTGTTCACTATCTTTACATTATTCTGCACAAGATGGCTTCACCTGCCCCGGCTGGATTTGTGGGAACGAGATTGCCTCTTACACGTGCTCCATCCTCACCTGGCTTGTTCAAGGTCTCTCTCCAAGAGTGGAGCCCCGGTATTAAGGAGTTGTATATCGTGCTTCTCACACTAAGCACCATCTTTGTTGCAATCCGAATCTTTACCCGGGCAGCTATTCTGAGGAGCTTTGGGTACGACGATGGTGAGCTAAGGTACATTCACAACCGAGAAGGAGCATTTACCAACATGAACAGGCTTCTGTATACTTAGCTGGCTGGCCATCGTCGCACAGATATCGTTCACCATTGCTGGTGAGATGCATCCCTTGCATAAGCTTACAGATACTTTGCTCATCCTGTGGTGCCTAGCCATACCGTTTGGACATGGGACTGCAGCGATTTCCTCATCGGCCGCTGCGCTTGTGTTCAAGGTAAGGCTGTCTCAAGGAGACTCCCATGCATGAACTCTTGCTAACTGAGACTCAGATGGCCTTCATCCTCAAGATTCTAGGCTGCTTCACATATCTTTCGCTGAAGGTCACCTTCTTCCTTACATACTTGCGCATATTCAGCCCGGAACAGACCATGCGAAGGCTCATCTGGACAGGCATAGCAGTTTGCACTGCATTTTACATTGCTAATTTCTTGTTCCTTATATTCCGCTGCAACCCCGTTAGTGCTTCCTGGGATAACTCTATCCATGGAAAATGTGCCGACGAGCCTCTACCGGGCGCTGGCATAGGAGTCTTCAACGTCATTTCTGATCTCTACATCCTGATCTTACCGATGCCCATGGTCTTGAGACTTCACGCCAATAAGCAGCGCAGGATCAGGCTGGTTGTGGTGTTCTCCGCCGGTATCTTCACCGTAGCGACGAGTATTGTCAAACTTGTATCGAATGTACGACGAGACCGAAACCCAGACAAAGCCTCACAGACTAGCGTTGATGTGTGGTCGTAAGTCGGACTTCCTGAAATATAATAAGTGATGAGCCAGGCTGACACGTTGTGCAAGCAAACTGGAGTATTCGATCGGATTGATGGTGGCGAGCGCGATTGTGCTTCCCGCCTTCTGGGATCGCGTGTTGCGCGAACCGTTAGCCAAGTATTGGTCGTCAACAGCGTCATGGTCTGGTCGCTCATGGTTGTCACTTAAAGACTTCACAAGCAGCATGAAGAATAGTGCGATGACGAGCAGGAAATCGTCCAATGCCCTGTCGGACTGCCTTGAGCTCGGTCATCCCTCTCCCACACCGTCGAAAGAGTCGGGGATGAAGAGTAGTCATATCGAGGTTGAATCGCCATCAGAGACTGCTAGTTCTTCGTGATGGTGGTCTTCCTTAAGGAGTTTTAGCTTTCAGAAGCGAAGCGTCTCATTCATCCCTTCCTGAGATGCTAACGACTCCATGCAATTGCATGATATCACACGTACAAGAACATGAGCCTATACATATGAATGACAACACTAAGGAGACCGGTGGGGTGATGTAGCACATGGATCTCCGTATTCACCCCACAGTAGCAGACATCATCCCCCATCATCCACGAAGTCGTGCCACAGTTTCCCCAAATGCACAGCCACTCCATCCTCGAGAGACACCTCCAGATTCATTGAATGTCAACGTAAACCTCTTCCACCAGCTCGTTTTCTTCTACGAAACATACGAGAGGGAGGTCGTTCTCCTCCCAACAATCACCACCCCGATGGAAGCCGCCTCAGCCCGGTACGCTACTCGCGATCGCTTTTCGTTCCCAGCTGAGCCTGCCTCCACACCCCTCCAGCGATACATTCAAAATGCCTGTTCGCCGGAGAACTTCGAGCCGAATCTGGCGCTCTCGCTCGAGATCACCGACCTGATCAATCAGAAGAAGGGCGGAGCTCCTCGTGAAGCGGCCATTGCGATAGTCGGTCACATCAACCACCGCAACCCGAACGTGAGCCTGCTTGCTCTAGGATTGCTGGACATTTGCGTTAAGAACTGTGGCTATCCGTTCCACCTACAGATCAGCACGAAAGAGTTCCTCAATGAGCTGGTCCGGCGGTTTCCGGAGCGTCCGCCAATTCGAACCACGAGAGTGCAGAACCGCATCTTGGAGCTGATCGAAGAATGGCGGCGGACAATATGCGAGACGTCGAAGTACAAGGAGGACCTGGGCTTCATCCGGGACATGCATCGGTTGTTGACGTACAAAGGCTATCAGTTCCCGGAGGTACGGCGTGAGGATGCCGCGGTGCTGAACCCGAGCGACAACCTAAAGAGTGCCGAAGAGATGGAGGCCGAGGAACGAGCAGCGCAATCAGCGAAGCTACAAGAGCTGATCCGACGAGGTACGCCGCATGACCTGCAAGAGGCGAACAAGCTGATGAAGGTCATGGCGGGGTACGATACACGGCACAAGACGGACTATCGAGCCAAAGCAGCAGGGGAGGTCGGGCAAATCCAGCAAAAGGCAAAGCTGTTGGAAGAGATGTTGCAAGGCTACAAGCCGGGTGATGAGATCAAGGAAGGGGATGTGTTTGAGGAGTTGGCGAATGCACTGGCAAGTGCTCATCCAAAGATTCAGAAGATGTGCGAAGAGGAAAGTGAAGACACAGAAGCTGTGGCCAAGCTTTTCGAGATCAACGATAGCATTAACCGGACAATCCAGAGGTACAAGTTGATCAAGAAGGGCGACATCAATGGTGCCAACGCAATACCGAAGGGAACTTTGGGGGTTAGTGGCGCCGGCGTCAAGACGGGCCCGCACAACGAGCTGTCCCTGATCGATTTCGGCGGACAAGACGAAACCCCCTCAGCAGCACAGGCGGCCGGTCAGGGAAGTGCTCAAAGCAACGGAGCTGCGCAGTCAGCGTCCAAAGTACCTACTGGAAACGCCCTCGAAGACGATCTCCTCGGTCTAAATATGGGCGATGGCAATTACGGCCAAGGTGGAGGCATCAGTCTTGGAGGCAGTGCTGCTGGGACAGCCAATATCATGGCTCAATTTCAGCAACCTCAAGTCGCGCCAAACTCGATTTTCTCTTCTTCACAGCAATACAATGCCCCTAAGCGTGACATCTTGGGTGGCTTTGCAACCGCCTCGTCATCACAGCCTGCCTCCAAACCCGCCACTCCTATTCCGTCCACGCTGCAACAGCAACAGCAGCTTTCTCATCAAAGCAAGCTATCAGATCCATTTGCGTCACTTTCTGCGCCTTCCCGACAGAGTTCTCCGTTTCAATATCAGTCCAAATCACCAGTGCCAACTCCGCAATCTGGAGCTGCTCTCGACCTCCTCGGGGGTGGTCAGGCAGCAGGATCTGCCCCTGCGGCCAACACTAGCAATGGCGGCGATGACGAATGGACATTCAGCTCGTCGCTACCAGACCAACCACATGACATGACCGTCACGAACGCCAACAGCAGTATCCAAGCTATGTTTACCGTCGCACGCACCAGCGAGAACGAATTAACCATCCACAGCCGCATATCGAACCAGATAAGCCAGCCCATCTCCGACCTCACATTCCAATTAGCAGTAACAAAGGTTTGTCGCAGTCCCCTGTTATCACCATCCGTTCGATAAGCTAACACATGTTCAGGGCTACACTCTCCATCTACAACCCCAATCATCACGCACGCTCGCGCCCGGACAGCGCGACGGTATCACGCAGACGATCCGTCTTCAAGGCGTCGATCGCGGCAAAGGTAACAGTGTCAAGATGCGGTGGCGCGCCAGCTACAACATCGGTGCCGCTGCGGGGAAGATTGAGGCCAAGAACGAGAACGGTGAGATCGTTGGGTTGGGCGTGGCGTGATGAGGTCTTTGTTGTGTAAACGTGGAGTGGGAAGCGTTAAAAGGATCGTAGTTGAGTTGGTGTGCATGAGTAGAAACTGGACTTCGTGGTAGTTCCAAATCTCTGTCAATGAATGACTCTAATGGCGCGCCCTATTTCCTGCACTCCAACAAATGGATATGTCCTAATCGATGTGTACTGAAGGCAAAAGAATAATATATGTGCGTGTCCGTGTGATGATTGATACTCACATGACGCTGGTGACAAGGAACACATATACGGATCAGGAGACCAGACAACTAGACGGCGTAAAGGATCGATACAATAAAGACAACCCACGATTTGTCCAGGATACTGAAAACCGCAACGGACTCCTTCAGGCGGACAAAAATCAATGATAGCAGACTCCTCACCCCCGGCCGGACCGTTGTCATTCCCAGAATCCTGAGAGTTTGACAACAAAGATATAACCCCTTTGGCAATGACTGATACACAAAAAAGCACACCCACACACAGGCACATACCTCACACAGACACACATACAACAACCCCTCGCCCAGATGTACCTTGCGCTGCCGATCTCGCCTTCGCAGTTCGCCTCGCTCGCAATACACAGACGACAAACCCAATCCCGCCGTGGTTTGTCCCCGTGCAATTGCGTGAGAAGAAAAGAGAGAAAAAAGTCATCCAAGTATCAAACATATACGCGCACACGCCCCAGCTCCAAGCATTTCATGCCATGCGTTAATGTCTGGTGCTCTCGCGTCGAGAGGAGGGACCAAAGTCAGCTTCGACCTGTTTGCGTTCCTTGCGACCTTTAACCGAGAACTCGGCCCAGAGCGCGAGATGGTCCGAGGGGAAATGGTGGTTGGGGAAGCCACCAACGCGTTTCATGTAACTGCGGTCAACCTCGCCGAGCAAGCCGGTGACTTGCAGGGCGTTTGTGCTGTACCAGATGTAGTCGATGACGGCGATGAAGCCGGGCGTGTAGTTGGTGAACGGCAGCTCGGATTGAGCATAGGCGGATTTCAAGCTGAAAGGATGACCCATACCATTTCGAGTGAAGTCGCCGTAGTTTTGAGGTCCGAGATCAGGGTGGGAGTTCGAAAGCGATCCTTGCGTGATAAGATCGTATACGCCAGATCCTCTCGTGGAGTTGAAGTCGCCGCAAATAAGGAGTGGGATCTGCTGTCCGTCTTCGTACTTGATCGATGGTGCCGGTTCCGCAACAACGACCTCGACACCCTCTGCGCTATCCTCGTTGGCATATTTGAACAGCTTCTTATCTTCCGGTTTTGTCGGCGGTAGCTTTGACCACTCGGCAGCCAACTTCTCCAATTGCTCCATCATGATTGCCACTTGGATGACCTTGACGTCAGCAAACCAGGCTTCCCAAGTAAGGTGCGTGTTCGTGACGATCATTCTGGAGCCTGTCATACGGTTCTCCAAGAGGATGACCACTGCGATGTGATCCCTTGGCATGACTCGGTTGTACATGTCGTGTTCACCCTTCATGTCTGGCCGGCTTATGGCCTCACGGGAGAACACGATCACTCTTTTGTCGAGGAGAACGAACTTGCTGTTCTTGTAGAAGATTGCACAACCATCCACATTCTTCGATTCCCTCTCGCTCATGGTCTGCGCTCGAGACTTCGGCCAGTATACACCCTTGTAGTCCTCTGTTGCTAGATTCGGCCGGAAGTATTCGTTGTAGTTCTCAATGTCGACCTCTTGTAGCGTCAGGATATCTGCATTGCGCATGCGGAGCTCCTCCAGGATGATCCCTCTTCGGTATTGCCAACTCAGTGCTTCTGAGGGTGTGTAGCCATATTGCGCTTGTGTCGCAGCTCGATCGCATAGAGTGTTCCAACTGAGGACAGAGAATTTATCGGGCTCTGAATCAGTCTCAGGGACCAGCACAGTCCATGCACGGTCCTCTGGTGGAGGTGGAGCTATTTCAAACATCAGTATCAATTCAGATATAACGGACCTCGAATTCAACTCACGTTCTGCTTGCTCGCGAAGATACTCGATCATGTCACGAGTGCCCTGCTCCATAATTCGCTCTTTGTAATCATGTCGTAGCGGGTTGCCTTCAATGCCTAGCATTTCTAGCTGATATAACGAGCCCATTTCCGTCGGGAGATCCACCAGATGGTTGTCGAAGAGCAACAGCTTCCTCAGATTCGTGAGCATGCCAATTTCAGCGGGCAAATGTCGCAACTCATTGAAGGATAGATCAAGTACGGTCAGGTTCCGCATTTGTCCTATCTGTGTAGGCACCCACTGGAGCTTGTTGTGATTCAGATAGATCTTCCGTACGTCTGGGTAGAACCTGAATATTGTTGGAGCCATGGCCTTCAAACCATGTCCGCCAAGATCCAATGCATCCCACTCCCCGGACTCCTCTGGCTCTTCCACCGGTGCTGCCCTCCTCCGCTCTCCGTGCTCTTCGGCATCTCGAGTGGATGTGGTGCTCGCCGAGGGTCCTGGTAGCCGACTAACGTGAGGTGTGGTCCGCGCATAGAAATGTGGCTTATGCTCCGCTAATTTCAATCGATTGTACTCCCGAAGCTGCTCTGCCCAATGCTCGTTCGTTGGCTTATTCATTGACCCTGCGCCATCGGTCGTGCCGTTTTGCAGATGTGCCGGAGTGAAATGCGGTGTGTTGTTCGAGAGCGTGCTGGTGGATATGCTATGCTGGTGATTGCCGAAATTTGAGCCGTGGCTTCCAAGTCCATTATCATGGCCGCCTTGATTACCAACATGATGTCCTTGATGGCCGTGCGATTGGGTTTGAAATCCCTTGTGCATTCCCATCTGTGTCTGATAGGTCTGATGGCCTGTATTGCCATTGAGTAGGCCATGATTGGTGCGGTGTGTGCCATGGTTGTACATGCTGCTATATGGATTGTGCGCCGGGGAATGTGTACCTGGCGATCGGTTCGGCGAGGGAGTGTCGGCGTTTTGCGAGAAAATGAGGCCTCTATTATTGGACACGGGCGAGCCGTTGCGATGGTTGAGTCCACGAGTATGTGTCGCGGAGTGATTGTTCGGGTAAAAATACTGGCCACCGGTGAACCGGTTGTAACCATCGGCCATTACAAGCCTGAAGGATGTGGGCGGTAGAGACCGTGGCTATCTGCTCTGCCCGTGTGAAAAGAATGTGGGTGTAACTGCTTAGGATGGTGGAGGAGGGTCTGCTGGCCGACGCAGTCTTCGTCTGCAGTACATGAGCACTCGATGCTCGCATGAACGCTCCGATATGCTCGACGCTGTTTGCTGCCTCCTCTTGAACTGGGGACGTCTGAATGGGATCGGCTTGGGGTTATGTCACAGACAGAGAGCTTCGAGGTGGCGGGTCGTGTATGCTATGCTGGCTCGTGATATAGGTACCAGCGCGCAGAGGGCCACAGCTGGGGGTGAAGAATTGTTCCGCCCGGTGTATTGATGCGTAAAGAGCGATACGGCGCAGCAAGCAGGCAGAGCGCAGCTTGGTAGATGTTGGTATTGGTGGTGTTGGCGGTATTGGAGATGATG
This sequence comes from Microcyclospora tardicrescens, assembly GCA_003012245.1. Taxonomy (NCBI): domain Eukaryota; kingdom Fungi; phylum Ascomycota; class Dothideomycetes; order Capnodiales; genus Microcyclospora; species Microcyclospora tardicrescens. The sequence goes on from PXOE01000068.1 coordinate 117,697, forward strand.
AATGGACGTGGATATGATGTCGCCTTGAAGGTGTCGTCGTTTGGCCTCGCGACAAGCAGACTGGATCCACCTCGCCAATGCTGCGGCAGATCCCGCGTTCCCCAGGCAAAAGTCATGGGACGCAGCTCTTGCTGCGTGTTGAGACCAGACTACACGTCCTGAAGAAGTTCTTGACCTATAGACTTGCAAGCACATATACCGCGCATGGACATGGCAGTCGAATGGCTACATTGTCATACTGCTTTTTGACACCACAGCAATATTCTGCCTAGAGATCACTGTATGCGACCTCACATGCATTAACTTTGCCATCACTGCATTTGCCTGAGCCTTTGTTCGGTGATCTTCTATTCGATCTCTTGGGGAGAACATCTGATGCTTGTCATCGTTGTCATTGCCTTCCGACCACGCCGTTCTTCCAAAATAGATACAAGTCTTCCGTCAGGCAGGCCAATGATTCTCTTAAAGTTCCGAATACAGGAAAGGACGTCCAGTGGTACATTCACGAGGATTCCATACCAAAACACTGCAAGTACAGATCCATCTCAGCATTCGGAGTGACGCAAACGCAGCCATGGCAAAGACACACGTGCCACAAAGACACTGGTCGGCCGCAAGATATTGCTCAGTGGCGGCTTGTTTCGCAATGGCAGCCGTTGAACATGATATTGGGCTTCATGTGGTGATTCTCTCTCATTTTACATTATTCGACAGGCGGTTAATTCATTGGCGTAAGCTGATTACTAGGCTCCAAAGCATTGTTGAGAACACACGACTGGCGCCGCTGACTTTACATCAACATTGTGATCGCTATCCTGCAGGCGGAGGCAACTGCCTTGACCTCGTAGGCACAGATCGAAAGCGTGACAATGAGACGGAAGCCGCTGGAACACCACCAACGGCATATCAACGAGTGGTACAAGGTAGTGTGCCAATCGTGTGCAACACCCCCTTCCATTAAGTCCCGTTACTAGCAGTGAGCAGCGATAACAACTCTGCCCAACAAGCTCGCAGCTGCAGTGGCCATAACTACGATAACCCCTGGTCCACGGTTCTGAGTATCTACTCACTCGGGAGCAAAGGTTCACAGGTGAGGAGCAGATTAGGTCTCTATAAGGAAAATGCTTCCCTGTTCGACGTAGTTCCTGATCGCATGCAAATAGCTGTTCTGCACCTTGTACCGGAATCAAGGTAAGCTGTAGAACTTCTCACTGTACAAGTGCTCCGATGTGGGCAGAGACTATGAGTTCCAAAGCGGGACATGGTCTCAAACGGTCGAATGGGCCTTTGATCAGGCTCTCGGACAGATGGTTTGTCGATACATAGGAATGTTACCAAGGCTATGCACCGCACGGAATCATGTTCATTGGCTTGGCCAGATCCAGGCCGGCAGACACGGGCTAGCAAACACTTGCATACCTTGCCAGCCGAGTTGCGTGACGCCAAGTGGACCAACAGGCACATCTCACGGCACTAGCTTGTAATCCTGTGGCGTCTTCATGCTGCTGTTTGGCAGACCAACGCGAGATGCCGAGTCTCAGTGAGTGGAGAAATACCTGGCTTGGGCGGCTGGCTGTAAGCCCGAGCAAAGCCGTGCCGAGACTTCAAAACTCGGCTGTTAGCATTCCAAGGATCAACCTCAGCTTGCTGTTGAAGCTCTGTGGATGTGGGTAGAGTGCACCGACGCATACACGTGTGATATGGGCACAGCAATGGAGCGAAGCGAGATGACTGTCGATGCCGCTGGCGCGTCACAACGACGCCTACCTGAGTATAGCCACAGCGTCCTGCAGGTGGCTATTCTTGCTTCCCGTGATTTCGCGATCGGTGGCGGGACTTTCTGACATGCAGGAGACACCAGGCGATCGCTATCTGCACGGCACATCCATGGGCAGAAAAGCGACTACTGCAGGTGTATTATTGACCGGACGGTTTACACAAACATGTCCTCCCCCTGGTGAGAGAAGATGGGAGGACGTCCGACAAACTGTGTAAACTTACGAAGCGCCACGAGGTCTGCGGTGACCTATGGCGGCAGCCCACACAGCCTATCTCATCCCTTAGCTCCTCGCGTGCGGAAGAGCACCTTGCATTGCACAAGAAGGGCCAGGCACCTATAAGGTACATGTACCTGTGGTATAGACGATTTTCAGGTACAAGTGGACGTGCATGTCTTTTCGTCTTTTGTCTTCGTGCTGATCATACCCTTCGTCCTGTCTTTTCTCGTTCGATCTACCCCAACAAGCACGTCTCCCCGTCGATCGTTTATAAATGCAGAGCTTATTCATGCTAGTCTTCACATGAAAAACGAGCCCTCATCCCACCCACCCACCGGGCTCCTCTGGTTGCTATTGGACCACACCTATCTATGCCTGTACCCTTACACTACCGTCCGCTCGCTAGCCGCTCACATATGTTCATCCGCTGCGCCGAGTAGGTCCTCGCTCCGGTCTAGGACAGCGTTTGGCATCCACCTAAGTACGTAAACCGGCTTGCGTTTGCTGGGCTTGTACGGCCCACGTGTGGGGAGGATTGCGGCCACAAACGCAGACCAAGTAAGCGCCCCGTTTGGATTTCCATCTGAAACACACCGAACCGCCCCACGCCATATCTATGGAGGGGGTGATTTATGCCTATACAGGAGGCAAATCGGAAGCGCAGCAGGAGTACACCGCTCGCCGCCTGGCACAGATCGCCTCGCAACGGCGCCAACGCAGAGACTCGGAGCTTGCCAGCAGGGAGATTTGGCGCGCAGATGATCCCCAAAGCCTATTCTTATCCTCACCACCACTATCGCCAACGTCGCCAACGTCGCCGTCCTCGCCGCGAGCCGGCCTATATCAACATCATCACCGCTTCCCTTCCCTCAAGGATGTTCCCGTCGACACCTCATTCGCTTCGTCATCGTCGTCGGCGATGATGTCGATGTTGACGGAGAACAATACCCAGCACAGCAACATCGACATGACCAATTCATCTTCGCATTCGGAGCTGAATCATCAGAACTTGCTCAATCAGCCCTTCGAGTTGCGCAATGGACGACGTTATCTACGTGAGGTGCCCTATCCTCTACCCTGCGACCTGGCCGAGATCCAACGCCAGAATCTGAGGACCTTGCTGGCTCACCAGGTCTTCGGACGCGCTGTGTGCTCTCCAAACATCAAAAACAATATGCCACAACGAGTCCTGGAGATTGCATGTGGTGGCGGGTATTGGAGCGCGATGTGTCACGATTACTTCTCATCTCTCGGCTTCCCCAATGTTTCATTCACAGGAATCGACCTCGCCTCCTTGGCTCCGGACTACCGAAAGCAAGGAATGGACTGGAGATTTGTTCAACACGACCTGCGCCGGATGCCGTTGCCATTCAACGATGGCGAGTTCGATCTCGTCGTGTTGAAGGATGTCAGCCTCGCGATGCCACAAGGCACCGCTTACCAGCGTGTCGTTGACGAGTTCATCCGTGTGCTCCGAGAAGGCGGCACGTACGAGATCTGGGAATCTGATCTTGTGGTACGCAGTCTGCTTCCACATCCACCACAGCCTGCCGGAACCAGGTTGAGTGATCAAAATATCGCTGATGCGACTGCAACATATTTGATCGAACCAGGGACTCCATTCGCGCCAGCGCACAACAAGTACATTCGGCAAGTCAGCAGCTGGATGGACACCGCTCTCTCGGAACGACGCTTGCCAGCCACACCTTGCGCAAGAATTTCGCAGCTCATGCTGAACGAAACTAGTCTCGCTGAGAATGCATGTCGACGTATAGCGATCCCTTTGAGCGAGATGTGGTGGGAGCGAGAAGACCATCTCGCAGACTCTCCAGTTTCGCATTACAGAGGCAAAGATCCACAACCTCAAAACAGAATGCCCTTGACTGCAGATCAACTTGCGTTGAGACAAACAGCATTGATGATCTTCTTGCAGCAGATTGAGAGTTTAGAGCCAATGTTGAAGGAAGCGAGTGGCAAAAGCTCAGAAGGGTGGGCTCAATGGAAAGCGAGCATGATGGCCAATGTGATGAGTCCCAACCTAGACAAGTCAAAGCCGGCGTTTACTGGGGAGGCGTTAGAGATTGGTGCATGGTATGCCGTGAAGAGGAGTCCTGGGACTCAATGACAGTAACGAGACATGAATGCTTCAAAATCGAAAGACGAAGTGCCCGACTTGAGGTCCTGAATGGTCGCGCGATTATCTTTCTCGCAGACATGTCCAGGAGTAGATCGGGGGTCGAGATCAGCAATGATCTTTGTATGTGGACCAGCCATCAGGCATGATTCAAGGATCAGGTCTTATCATATCGTTGTCTGAGCGCGCGATAGCGCTTGAGGTAATACCTGCAAGTCGCGGATACGGTGTTAGCTGGGGATTTAATTTAACGGCCTGATGTAGCAATAGATACCCATTGGGAATTCATAAAGGAAGGGAGGTTTAGGTTTCGACGTCATGATGACACTTCCAACAGACAAATGAGTAGCGCAAGAACTTACAATGCTTCAATCTCTGCAAGTCGTGCCAAACCATTATTCACAGTCAGCAATAATCCTTTCCGGACCGGACCCTCTTCTGGAGGGTTTCACGATCGTAGAAGACAACATGCGTACCTTTCTTCACAAACTCCGCCCGTGCAATACCTTGACGTATCTTCTCGTCGTCGTGCAAGCCGGCATTGGCGGAGAACGCCTTGCGCAAGCGTGTGGTGAAGTACTCGGCACCAAGGGGATAGGACCGACCAAGGTATAGGAGTTCTGGGGACGCTCATCAATGAGGGCCCGTGTCAGAGTATGTGAAGCCTGGATGCCGAAAAGATGGGTAGAGGCAAAAGAAGCATTGGAACCAACCTTTGTAGATCCTGATTACCTGGTGGCGAAGTGTAGGGGACGGAGATGCGGACATATCTTTGAGTATTTCCAATGCTTGAACGTATATCACGACGCGACTTCGTTGCTGTATATCACAGGAAAAGAGGAGATCTCAAGTCATTGACAGATCTGGTGAATACTTGTATGGAGTTATGATGATGATGATTTCGGTAGCTCGGTTGGACATCCGAGCACGCTACTGTACTGCGGTGCGCATACAACATTTATCCTAACCTAGAGCTCATGCATTCGATCCTAAACATTACCAGATTCCCAATGATCGTGGAATGAGTGTGGTCAAATCTCCCACATCGCTTCGTCGATGTCTACGCCCCCGAATCCAGACTGCCTTTGAGGTGCCACGACGATGGCAGTCTACCTCCGCTCTCGTCGATGCCCGTTTCCTGACCGATGTCAAGCGACGTCTCGGCCACTGCATCACCTTTGGTCTGAAGCCCGCGCAAACCGCAGAAGCCGGACAGATCCTGCATGAAATATCGCAGGATTGGCGTGAACTGGTCGCGGGCAGTGAAGGCTTCCTCACGGCAGCGAACCGTCGAGGACTATTCCGGCATGAGGTCGTATGGGGTGAACAAGACAGTATGGTACGAAACACACGGAGGACTCCCTTGATCAGCACATAGCTGTAGATATGCTAGGATTACAAATGGCAGAGTAATCCTGAAGATCTGCTTGCTTGCTCGCTCGCTCGCTGCTGCACATTGGAGGCTAAGGGTAAAACAAAGGGCCACGTGAATAACGTCGTGTACAACCGCTACGCCGAGTCTGGTCGCATTCAATGGGCGCAGAAGATTGCCAACCATATCGATCCGTCGAATCGCGAGGCTTGGAGCGAGCTCTGGACACCTTACGGCGTCGGTTTGATCCTGAGAAGCATTACAACCGAGTTCAAATTCGTACGTTCACTCACTTTACGTCGTCGGCTAGAGTCAAATGACTGACGAGATCGCACAATGTTGCTGTTCCATAGCCAATGACGTGGCCAGATTGTATCACCGTATATCATAAGCTTCGCACGGAACCAGGTCCTGGGACAGACAGTTTCATCCTGGATGTGGTGATTCTATCCGAGCGGCACCAACGGCCTGCGGCGAGGTGTATCGAGGATATTGTTGTGTATGACTACATCAAGGGCAAGAAAGCTCCGCTGAAGCCATTCATGACTGATGTGTTTCAAGAGACATGGCGATTGCAAGAGCAGGCCAAAAAGATGTGGGGTGCGAGGGCGAAGGACCTATTGGAGCGCGTGACGAAACTAGAAAAGGAGAGTTGGGATCGAGAGGGCGCTGTGGAAGATATGGGCAGTCCTTAAGTGAGGTAATGGTAAATACCTATCTCAAAGCTCTTGCGGGCGTCCTGGATCAAAATGAACCTCCTGTGTGTATGATTCTGTGTTACGTCGACCCAAGGCCCGTTTGTCGCACGCGGTGACTTATCACGCAAGGCGTATGCAGACTATACCGTGCTTTGCCCATATTCAACCTCGGAGGGTCGATAGAAAGCTCACAATGGAAGATACAAGTGTATGTTTCGAGTCGGGAGACTGGCGGAGCCTGTCGACGCTCCATCATATTACAAGAGTGCTAGCTGAAATGCCAATCTACGCGATAGAGGAGACATCACTTACGCAAGGCATAGGCGTGGATGATCTTGGCACTACACAAAGACTAGAGTAGATATGAACTGTCAGCATTAGGACCAGGGAGGGATGTACAATTGTTCGGAGCAGGCTCATCTAACATGTAGAAACACATGTGAGGGTGGATCTTGTATACATATCCCATACCTCGACAATAAAGGTATACAGAAAAGATAGACTCGCCTCATGGCGCTGCACATAGTCAATCATTGCAATCTTCCTGCTCAGCTGGCCAGAGTAACCACGCCAGGACAATGATGAACTTCATCACAACAGCCGTCCATAGCGCTCCAGTAAGACCAAGATCAGTATGTGCCCAAGCACCACCAAGCATGGCCCCGATCATGAGTAGCACCGGCGCCGCAGCTCGTTGATTTCTTTCAACATTCTCAGCTAGCCCAGCTGTGAAAAGCTTCTGGTCCGAGAACAGATCACAATAAATACTAGTGAGCACCACGCTCGTCAGCGAATTGTACTGCAATGCTCTGCTCGAGACCGCCTGCCCCGCAGACTGAAACGCACAGAGCGCAATGGGAAGCCCAATCCAGACAGAGACTGGCCCATCTTTTCCCATCTTCGGACCTAGCGTCACCATACATGCTGCTGCTGAGGTGAATAGGAGTTGAATGGCGTAGGAGGATACCATGACCCAGCGCTTGCGCTGGCCGAAGAAGTGGTGCCATCGGCTGAAGAAGAAACTTCCGAAGGCAAAGCAGGCGATCGAGATGCCGGCGCGGATCCATCGGTTATCATCGTTGGGGGAAACGACGCCGAGACCAAAGTAGATCGTGTTTCCTGGGACCTAATCAGTTTCGCGAACGTCCAACGAGCAGGTAGTGGGGAAGAGAGTGACTGACCAGTCTGCATGCTCAGGAAGCTTCCCCAGATGAATGTACTGCTACTGTCCAGTAACCCAGTGATGATGTAGCAGGAAAGAAGGATCAGGTCACCCCAACCTCTGCTCACATCTTGCGTGAGGTGTTCACGTAGCCGGCCAGGTATGCTCAACCCAGCGCTCTGCTTGCGGCCCAGCAAAGTCGTCCGCTCTCCGTCATCACGATGCTGAGAGGACATAACCTGGGCAAAATGAACAGGACAAAAGCCCCTCGTTTCAGTGCATGAAGCACTGTGAACAGTGTTCAGCCCGCGTGGCGAACGTAGCGTACCTTAGGGACAAACCAAAGAAGAATTATACCGCTGACTAATTGCTACCGTATTACTTATATATAAAACTCATAAGTGGAGAGCACTATACCTTACATATGCTTTTCAAAATAGTCATTCCAAAGTGCTTGCTGAGCTAAGCGGGTTTAGCCCAGAGACCTTAGTGCTTGCCGTCAAGATACACTATATTACTACGTACATTAGTCTACAAAGTGTTCAAAATAGGTGATTATTTGTCTAAGCAACCGCTAGCAACTTCTCATCAGTCAATTTGCGAACAGTCCTTGGTGCAGCTCAACTGGTGAACGGAACAAGCGACTCCGGCTCTCAGTTCTCACTCACAGTCTGGTGTGTGAAGTCAAATTGGAACGTGGAAGTGCACACAGCCGAGCCTCTGCAAGATGGTGAATGTGGAATCCGTCCCAGATGATGGTTTGAAATGGTTTGGTGAAGGGTTTGATGGGTTCCCCAAACGATTACCCGACGACTGCGTGGAATATGTGCTGTATGTTCTTGATGAGAACCTCAAAAACGCATTTGCCACGTTGACGAGATTGAATCAGATCCTGAAGGCCACTAGGGAGTGGCGAAAAGACCTGCTCAAGGACTACATCTGGCAGCGTGATGCGTTCGACTTCAAGGTACTGCCGGACACGTCGTCCGATGACTTTCAGACGTCAAGCAAGACCGCAGCTATAACGCCACATCTGCAAGGCAGGGTCAATTTTGGCGACTCGATTGCCGATGAATGGCTTGTGGTCTACTTACTTCTAGAACTCAGTAAGCAGTATGCCGATGCTTGGATACGGGTTTACGACACCGATGGTGAATTCCTGCTCATCGAAGCTGCCAATGCATTGCCAAAATGGCTCAATCCGGAGATTGCAGAAAATCGAGTATGGATTAACAACGGACATTTACGCATCATCCCCCTTGATGAGAGCTCCTTGTCTGGGAACCTCTCGATTCAGAAAGCACTCCAATTCATACGAAAGAATCCTGATAAACTCATCATCTCGCCCTCGATCGAAGACGAAGCGTTCTTCCGTATTCGTGATCATCCGTCAGCCATCACATCGTCCCTACATCACGCTTTTGTATCTATCCCACGGAAGCTGTCATATCTCCTCCATGAACGCCCAACCCTTGTGTCTCCCGCGATCGAAAGCTTTTATCTGCGCGACCCAATCAGCCTCAAACCTCTTGCTACGAAGGATTTGTCTACGCTAAGCTTCGCACCGGAAGATTTTGTGTTGGTCAGTACCAAATTCACTAAAGTCGGTTATGCGCAGTTGCGATCTCAAATTTTTGAAACACCCCCAGCATGGACTGCTGTCTCTCCTCGGGCTGACGACGAACGAGTGAGCATTGGGATGAAGCTTACCTGTGGCTTCGAGATGCTGATCAGCGACCCCGTGAACCAAGACAAGCAGAGTGTGCGCGAGATGAAAGTCTTCTTGGATGATATCGAAAACGGCGAGGAAGTCCTCCCAACGAATAAGGACATTGCGGCTTGGTCACAGACTGAGGATGACGATAAATGGCTCGACATAGATTACAAAGATTTCGAGAATGAGCTTGCGGGGAAGTCAAAGTCCAAGACTGGTTATGAAAGCGCGGCAAAAGGTGACGGCTTTGGTGATCAGCATGCTCAAGAGAACTTGCGCAAGATGGTCTCTCGATTTGAAGATTTCCTCGACGATGACGATGCTGGTGCTGAAGGTGTCGACGATGACGAGAGCAATGGCGAAGAAAGCGAGGGCGACGACTCTGCTGAGCAGAAGGGTGGGACTCCATACACAGATGCAGATTTTGAGCAGGCAATGAGAGAGACTCTTAGCATGCCTAAGGACGAGCTTGAAAAGAATGGACTACTCGATGAAGCCCGAAGACTAGCGATAGCAGATGCCGAGGATGGGAGCGAAGTCGATGAAGATGAGGAGATGAAGAAAGTGATGGAGTTGATGGAGAAAGAGCTCAAAGGCCACGGTGCTCTGAACCTCGACGGTGAAGAGACTGGCAAGCCTAAGGTGGATAGTAAAGCGACTACTAAGCCTAAAAGTAAAGTCCAAGGCAGGCCGCAAGCTGGAAAGCGTGTTCAATTCGGCCCTGAGCGACCGCCAGGAATGACATCAGTCCACGCTGAAGCTGAAGAAGAATCTGACGATGAAATCAGACCTCTTGGGCCTGGTGATGAAGATCTCCAGCCTGGCGATGGGGAGCTGAGCTCTGATGACGAGGAATTCAATGATGTCGATCTCGGACTCGCGAGGAACATGCTAGAGGCTTTCAAAGGCCAATCGGGGATGGCTGGGCCAGCTGGAAATCTCATGAGATCTCTTGGAATCAATATGCCAAGAGATGAAGGAGACTCAGACGAAAGGTAGCCAAAGCTTCCGCGAAGCACAGCTACGCAATTCAAGCAACCGCAAACTCAGTCTACTTGAGTAGTAAGCTTCTCGGGGAGTCTTATACACACGGAGTTGTATCGAAAGTCAAAGGCACGATTCTCGTAACTTGACTACCAAACCTCGTTCAGAGCAATACCACAGTCTGATTGAGTACTTCCTCGGGGAGATGCTTCTTCTGTCCATTTCGGAGTAATTAGTGACTTGGTAGAAGTGCCACAAGCTCGTGAATGTCCGTGCTCTGACGGCCGGATTTAGGAGCAAGTGGTTCAAGCATGTCTTTGCTGGAGAGAACCTCGATGACCTTGCGTACCCACCATTGGCAGTCCCTAATTTCTGGTTTCAACCTCTTCGTTATGCCATTTCCAGCTGACATGTCCGCTTTGACACTGTTTAAGCTTGGGCCGGGAGGGTCAACTTCAATGCAGACTTGCTCGAAGGCATCGATAGGCTCATTATCAATGTACCCACCACCTTCATCGTCCTTCTTGATGCGCGCTTTCTGGCCACCGAGAGCATGGGCCGAGATATCACACTTTTGTAGAGCGCTTAATGCAACAGCGGCTACTGGGAAGCTTCGACTTCCAACGCTGCGATGCTTACCAATGTCGTAGTCACGAACGATCTCGAGCTGGAAGCCGTTTAGTCTGTCCCCAGAAACGTGTATGCGTCTTCCCGTTTTTGCTTCCTCGTGGCGTTTGCTTATGGCATCATATGGTAGCATTTCTGGTATGAAAAAAGACCAGTGAGCAGCAAAGAGTGGCGAGGGCGGGACGAGGACGTAAAGAGTGGGTTGAACCACAGGAGATGAAGCGTCCAGATTACTCTCGTGTCTGATGGTAGTCATGATGCCAAAATGTGAGATGCTTGTGGGCATAGAGGTAGTGTGGTTGCGTGGGCTCGTAGATCCAAGGTCGAAGTAGCTCCGGGAGCAGCCGCGACTCTGAGAAAAAGGCGTGAATAGTCGACGGCCTTTGTTAATGTTACACTGAAGTGCACGTACGCGCAACGTGCAAGTGCTTCAATCAGAATGGCAGATTATGACAGTGATTCTTCTGGTGGGGATGATGTCCAAACCAATGTCATGCTAGGCTATGCTTCGAAAGAGCCAACAGGCGACGACTTTAGCCAGCTTGGCGGATACCCAGTGTGTGCTGCCACTTCTACATCAATCAGATTCTCGGGATTTATGCTGATCTGAGCGCAGACATGGCTAGACGAATCAAGCACTCCTGATGGGGCTCTTGCGAGATGCAAAGTTTGCAATGGGTACTTAAGTCTTCTGCTACAACTACATGCAGACTTACCAGATCGATTCCGTGGTCATGAGAGACGAATCTACGTATGGGCTTGCAGACGTAAGCCTTGTAGGAGGAAGAATGAAAGCATTCGTGCTTTCAGAGCAGTGAAAAGTAGTGATGTCGAAATGAAGACGATAGTCACTACAAATGAGCAGACCCATTCCGAAACAGCCGGTGCAGAACCAAGCAAGTCTGCAGCAATGAATCTTGGAGATGCCATTTTCGGTGGCAAAGCACCCTCTGCACAGAATGCAAACCCTTTTGCCTCGCCAGTCTCGAGCGGCAACGTCATGTCAAACCCATTCGCTAGCTCAGCCTCGACGACAGATCAGGCACTCTCAGTACCAGTCACTGTGAAAACTCTACCAGAGACATTTGCACAGAAAGCTAGAATATCACCTTCACAAGCGCCTGCCGTCCCCGTAACAAGGAAAGTCAAAGAGTCCTGGCCAGAGCAGTCTGCATTCACAGCTCCTTTTCCGCGTTATTATATTGATGCCGACTCTGAATATCTCGAATCAGATCCGATGGACATACCATCGAACGCTCGGGTAGGGGGTGGTACATTGGAGAGTGAGGGTAGCAATGGCGGGCTTGACGAGAAGTCCTTATTCGAAAGTAGCATGGACAAAACGTTCCAGCGTTTCGCGGATCGACTCGCACAAAATCCCGAGCAGGTTCTTCGCTACGAGTATGGCGGACATGCTCTACTTTATGCAAAGAAGGACGCTGTGGGAAAGCTGCTTGCCTCGGAACAGGAGTCTAGCAATGCTAAAGTCAAGGTTGCAAGCAGTGCTTCAACGTCTTCCAAGATACCCAGATGCACAAATTGTGGCGCGGGCAGGGTCTTTGAGTTACAATTGACTCCTCATGCGATTCTTGAGCTCGAAGCGGATGACATGTCTGTTGACGGCATGGATTGGGGGACGATTATCGTTGGGGTGTGCAGTGCTGATTGCCAAGAGAACGGCATCGAAGCAGGGAAGGTGGGCCACCTGGAGGAATGGATAGGAGTACAATGGGAGGAGCTTGCTGGCAAAGGTCGATAGTTCGAAGTTCGTTGCCTTCTAACCTCCATAGCCTCAATGCACTCCTCCATCCCATCGACCTCAGCGAACAGCGCTCCCCGCCAGGTGCATGCAAGCGCTTTAGATCAATCTCTGCTGTACTAGCAGATCCTGGACCGGCCACGTCGTTTATGGTCCCCTTTTAGACTGATCGCAACAACATACAGTCTCTAGGAGCCACGCCAATGCCCCAAAATGGCTCGGCTCACACGTCGTCTGGGCTAAGCGCTCAACATGCCTAGATTCTGGGAGGCATTCAGTGATCTCAAGTGATGCGACTGTCCGCGGCCGGCTCTGGTCGAGATGCAGTACACCTTGTTGGTCTTCATGGCATTTAAAAGATCATTTGTTAAGCTGCCGTATGATTATGTTGTCGATTACAGCGATGCTTGAAGTAGCGTTATGTTCGACAGTGGGTCTTTCGGACGTGCAAAATCGTTCAAACACTGAAGCGTTGACCCAGCGGTCCATCCTGTCACAGCTCATCCTGCAGCATGTCCAGCCCTGCCCTCGAGAAGTTTCTTCGCTTCTTCGATGAGCTCCAATTGCTTTTCTGCACCCACCTTGTTCCCTCTGCTGTTCAAGTACCCAACATCGAGGTTACCCAGTCCGCCATTGACGATCTTCCCACCAGCTGCCTGGGCTGAACTCATGCTTTGAGCTTCCGGTGTGATGATCTTGGCCTCTTCCAAAGCATATGCCTGTCTCCTTAGTCGTGCCACAATGGCTTGGAGGTTTTGATAGTAGCTCTGTGTCTCGCGCGTGAAGGCGTCTTTTCGTGCTTGTACGCCGCCCTCACCCTCGACGTCGTTGTTGGCATCGCGTGGGTCGAGTGCGCGGCCAGTCAGTGCATTCATCGCAAGCCCGGCGGACCGAACCATTGCAGCAACATCCTCATTGATAGCGTTCAGCTCACGGATGCGATCTGCTGGTGTGATCTGGATAGTCGCCATCGGTGTGGTGCAATGTCGTGAAGCATAGCTATGCAGCTGGAGCGAGACATGCTCAGTGGATAAGCTTTGACTAGCGCGAAGTTCAGTCTAAAGAAGTTCACTCTCCAACACGTGAAGCAGCGTGGCACATCGAATCAACGATTTCGTTCTACTCATGCTCATTGCTGCATCCTCGCACAGTACAACATTCCGGCCTATGTGAAGCAACATTATTATCCATTATGTCAGGCCAGCCGCCTCCGCCGTCGCGGACGGCGAGCGTCGGACCTGCAGGTCCTGGAGGCATGAACGCCCCAGCGGCGTCAACCCCAGGAGTGCCAGTTCCTGCGAATCCACAAAACCTCAATCAGATAGTAAGTACGCATCAGTCGTAGCGACAGAAATGATTACATCCCTGGGTTTGCTGCGCGTGTTGTTCTGCTTGCATCACCAACAGATAGCCACCGAAACACCCGTGCATACAGGAGAACGATGCGCATTCGAACTCGCCCAGCCTGTCTCCTTTGAAGAGCGGTCAAATCAGGCATGATGAATCCGTCAATGAGCAGAAACCCAGACTGGGCCTTAGTGCGCGATGTATGTGTTCAGACAGCTTTATACAGGGCCTTCGAGGGTCAAAAGACCTAGCTGCACATCCTCTCCATTGTCTCTACACAGCAGATTACCGCAACGGCCGCGTTTGACCTAAGTACCAATGCTCTATGATCTCGTCAGCCAGTTTGATTGTATTCCGAATCGAGAGTCCCAATTGTCCAGATTTCATTTTTCGAGTAAAACTGGTTGGACGAATCATCGCTAACCGAGCCCTGACAGGTCCTCGAGTATCTCTCCAAGAAAGGATATAGCAGAACTGAGGCTATGCTACGGCGGGAAAGCTCGAACGTTGATGCTACCGGCCAACCCATACATACGCGTATTGAGGAACATGGCGGCAAAGCCACAGGTACAGCTTTTACATTGGTCCATAAATGGATCGATAACATGCTGGACATCTACAAGCCTGAACTGAAACGACTTTTATGGCCTCTTTTCGTCCATTCTTACCTCAACCTGATCGCCGATTTCTACCCCCGTGATGGAGAAGAGTTCTTCAACACCTTCAAACATCTTTTCGAGATCGAGCACAAGGACGATCTACGAGCACTTACAGCGCTGAACCTTCCTGAACATGTGCAGGACAACGACATAGCCAAACTTTACCGCACGCACAAGTACCGGCTGACATTGAGCAATATGGCGTTTAGCACGCTCCTTCAATTTCTCGAATCGAAAGCAGACGACGGAGGCCGGCTATTGCTCAACATAATCAATGGTCACATCGATATTCATGCCGTTGACCGTGCGGCTGCAGGTGGTGCTCGAGGCTTACAAAAACTCTTGGCCCAGCGCAATGGTGATGAAGATGTTCCCGCCGAGGACGAAGGCATTCCGGGTCATAATCCTGGCTCCGCAACCGTAACGACGACAACGGCGACTACTCTGCACAAGCTATCACTTGGACCACTTCCACTTGAGAACGATCTTGCTGAAGACATCAAAGCTGAATTGAACCAAGAGGATGCAGGGCATCCACCAGGCCCTGGTCAACTCTCTCTGACGGAGCAGTTCGAGCAAAATATTAAAGTTGAGCCGAACGAGAACGTGCCGTCGCGCGACCAATTACCATTCCCTCCTTCGACGGCAAAGGACGTCGCGATGGAGGTCCAAAAGGTGAAAGAGAACCGCGACAGGTTCCGCATTGAGGGACGCACTGGCGGTGTCGGTCCTGGAGTCAGTGTGACCATGTTTACGCTACATAACACTTTCGACAGTGTCAACTGCATCGAGTTTTCAGGCGATAATATGCTCGTTGCTGCAGGAACGGCAGAGTCATATATTCGTGTTTGGTCGTTAGATAACCAACCTCTGATTTCACCCACTGATCCCGCCGGCCAACAACCCTCCAACTCAAGACGATTGATCGGTCACTCCGGTCCAGTATACGCGTTATCCTTCTCCCCATCCGTCGCATTACCCACGAATACGACCAATGGACACACAAACGGCGTGGCTCAAAACACCGGATATCCCAAATACCTCCTTTCGTGTTCGGCAGATTCCACAATTCGTCTCTGGTCACTCGACACATGGACGAATCTGGTCGTCTACAAGTCACACAGCAGTCCTGTGTGGGATGTCCGATTTTGTCCGCATGGCCATTACTTTGTGTCTAGCTCCGCAGACCGTACAGCTCGATTGTGGAGCACGTCGCAGATTGCTCCATTGCGCCTGTTCGTTGGTCATGACTCGGATGTGGAGACCGTTGCATGGCACCCTAATGGCGCATATATTTTCACAGGATCGGGCGGAGGCGACAAAACTATACGTATGTGGAGCATCATCACAGGCAGTGATGTGCGTCTGTACACCGGTCACGCCGACACCATCACTGCCCTTGCTTGCGCTTCAAACGGCATCACACTTGCCTCGGCTGATGAGCGTGGCGAGATCATCCTTTGGGATCTACCATCTGGACGTCTGATCAAGCGTATGCGAGGGCATGCTCGTGGTGGGATCTGGTCCCTGGACTGGTCGATTGAGAGCTCGGTCCTTGTCTCTGGTGGTGCCGATGGTACTGTACGTGTTTGGGACGTGGCGCCAAACAAAGAGTCGGTCAGCAAGACCGTCGGAGATGGCAGTCTACCAGGCGCCAAGGGTGATGGAACCGTGAATGCGTCAAGCACCACTGCTGCAGCAGGAGGAGCTGGCGGACTTGTCACGACCACCACCGCTGCAGGTGCCGCCGGCGGGCCTAAACCTGGTAAAGCAAAGAAGGACGTCATGGTCTCGCCGGACCAGATCAGCGCATTTCCGACCAAGAAGAGCGCCGTCTACAAAGTGCGCTTCACACAGATGAACCTGGTCGTGGCGGGTGGAGCTTACCTGCCTTAGTTTTGCGGTAGCGGAAAGAGGAGTGGGAAAGGCAGCATGTGATATCCACAGAGGAAAGACTTGACGATGCTGATAGGATTGGAGCACATGGATGCGACGATTGGAAAGTATTTAATGCACTGTATCAGTATGGAGCCTTTTCAAAGTCATGACTCTCCATTTTCTCGTTATAAAATGTTCTTTTCGTGGCAGTCACTAGCTGCACTGTAGATTCATGATCCTGAATGAGCTATGCTCTGAACAACGTCGCAAAGGCGCCTACAACATGACAGTGGCGTCAAACCTGGTTGAGTGAATTGTGACATTACTGGTATATGCTTTTACAACTCTCATCCACGCTCCTCCCGCGCCCTGAGCGCATCAATCTCCGCCTGCAACGCATCGAGGTCCTTGAGCACATCGACACCGCCTTGCCTATCAACTTCCCACGATGGCGTCTCCTCCACCTCGACGATGTCCCGTCCTGGCATAGTGCCGTTCTGCGATCGTTGATCGCTAGGTCTTCGTGCAACTGGCACATCGATGCTGCTGCGTTTGCTGCCACGATCCCGTCGTGGAGGCGGAGGTGGTGGCACGACTCCATCGTGTGGAGCAACAGAAGAACGGCGTGATGCATCGGAAGAAGTGCGGGAGAGCGTGGAGCTCGGTTTTGTGCTCGCTCGTCGAGGCGGTGGCAGTGGTGTGAGTTTTGAGTCTGGAGATGAGTTGCGTATGTTTCGCGTAGGATCCACGGAAGTGGAGCTCATTGTATGAGCTTGCTGGACTCTCCGGGAGGGTGGCGGAGGTGGCGGTGGCGCCGAAGCTTTGGCTGGTGTGCTGTTTGAGGTGTTGATCGGTTCGATGGTCTGGGGCAGAGATTGCTCTGACGTTCTTGGCGAATTACTTGCCTGTGATGGAGCTGTGTGACCTTGATGCTGTCGACGTGCTGCTGGAGGTGGCGGCGGCACTGGTTTTGAATCGGCACTCTGCACCGGCGGCGGCGAGGCGGGAGATAAAGGAGGATCGGTGTCTGCGGCATTTGACAGTGTGGAGGGTTGCAGTCCTGGTGGAAGCCGTGGAAGAGGCTTGTTCAGATCACTCGATGATCGCGTCATTTGTGGCCGGAGAATTCCTGTAGGGTACTGTGTACTAGGCACGGCATGCGCAGAATTGGATTCTGGAGAAGGGATGGACTCATCGAAATCCGCAAATGACACAGTCTGTGGGTATGTCCTTCCGCCCTTGTTCTTCGGCGGTGCAGGTGGTGGCATTGTGTCTAGTCGAGTGTCATCCGTGGAACTCATCAAGGTTGTACTCTCGTCCCCATCGTCTCCTTCATCATCCGAATACGGTCGATCGTGGTCCCACGAGAACCCGGGTGACTCGAGAGGGGCGAAGTTATCAAACATGGACAGTCTTGATGGCACTGACAGTACATGCTCAACAGTACCGTTCCGGGGCTGGGATGCCGAAACGACTGTTTGCGATGCTTGTGGTACTGTTGCGCCGTTGAGGAGGATGTCCTTGAATTGATCTACGTCCAGCACAGGTCTACCTCGCCTTGGTCGCGTTTGTGAGTCGTCCGTAGCATCTCCTAGAGGATCACCTCCTTGTGACGACCGACCAAATGACGCTTCACTTGTTGCCAGCGTTCGCGCAAATGGATTGTATGGTGCTTTAATGCCGCTACCACTTCCCCCTCCCGTTTCCGGCTCGCTACCATTCTGCTGTATTCCAAAGGATACCGGCGGCTGCACTATACCTATGCCTGCTCCTGAATTCCGCCGGGTATTATGAATCGCTTGGTCGATTGCTTCTGCCGTGACCTCTTCATCTGAACTGCTCTCCTCTTCCACGTGCTCTCGTTGCGGTGGTGGGGGAGATCCAGTCAAGCCGTCGGAGAGTCGCCGAGCAAGAGTTTGCCTGCTTTCGGCGGGTGATTGTGGAGGGCTTAGGATTTTTACTCGTTTCTTCGTTTTGTTTTTCTTCTTGTTTGCGCCGTCGTCTATGAAGAAACACACATTCAGCGCAGGCCTTCTCATCTGTGGCTATATTTCCGTACGAACGTTCGACATACCGTCAGATTGGCTGCTAAGAGGTATTTCTACCCTGCTGCCCGGTAGACGCCGGTTCCCAGTCCGAAACGGATTTCCTGACATCCTCGTGGATCTGTATCTCGCGGTCTAGCAGTCGACAGCCACGGCGGGCAATGCTTGCTACCGCATTCGCTGAAAGAGGTCAGCAGGACCACGAGGCGATCAGGGTTGTGGTATAGTTTAAATTGCGAGGAATAGAGACATAGCAAAGGAAGTCATGCATATATTCAGGCAGAATATTGCATGTGAAGATGGAACAAAAAGTGATCAGCGGCATGCTGGTACCTAGGTGCAGTCGGGGTCTGATCTCATGCCCCACGATTTGATGGCGGAGCATGGCACGCATCACTTCAGCAGCAACACGTTCCTATCACGAAGTAGGTGACATTGCACAAACATATATAACCCTCAATAAACATAGCTTCTTGTTCACAACACAAGCGAGACGTACGTTTAAGACAGGTCTCAGCCTTCTTTCCGCCTCATTGTCGCACAGCGTAATGCATGGCGGCTCTTCTGCTGCAACTACTCCAAATGCACCAACATGCAAAGGTCAGACCAGTCACAATGCAATTACAGAAAGTGACCAAGAGACCAGCCGGGACAGCGAAAAGTTGGGGTTACTGAAGCGGTTGCCAACATAGACATGCGCTTCAACCGGGTATCATATACATATTATCGCATCAAGGGCCTAATCTTTGTGTGCTTCCAATCAGCGGCGTACTGCTTACTGCACCCAACGTCCCTCGCCCTGGTCCGACACGTTCCGTAGTACTCGTGCTCGGTAGCACTCCATACCGCCCGTACATCTTCTGATCCACACTCACGTAGTGCGGTAATCTCCCCAGCAGATTCAGTTTCCCCTCGATGAACTTTAGGATCTTGTCGGGCGGTGCGAGGAACCTGATGTAGCCCAGACCCCAGAGATATCCAAACACCGCACCACAAAGGTGACCTAGCAGGCTCGTGCCGGGCACCAGGAATGTGATGACAAATATAAGGAACAGCGGCGTTGTCCAGGTGGGTATCTTAACGTCGCTGATCTCAAAGTATGGGTTCGCGTAGTATGTCTTCATAGCTTCATTGCACAGTAGCAGGAACACCCAGACGCTGGCTCCAATGACTGATGTGTTCAGGTGGAAGACGTAGACCTCGAGACCGGTGTATAGGATACCAGGCAGCAGGCCGAAAGGACCCGTAAAGAGGATGAAAGTGACAATAGTGCCATGTTCGTTCTCGAAGCGTTCAAGCAGCGGCGTCAATGCTATCGTGTTGAAGAGGTAGTGGAAGAAGGACTTGTGGAGGAGTGGGAAGGTATTCAGGCGGTAGACTGGTGGAAATGATGCTGATTAGCGGACATGCGATTCTGGTCATCACTAGGCAGTGCATACGAGTTTGTAGATTGATTTTGTTTGGCGTTAATGAGCCCCAGTCCTCCCACCAGTCGAGAAACAGATGTGCGATGTAGAAGGCTGTGATAACCACAATGAATCCTCGTGTAGCCAGGGGCAGTCTGTAGAGGTAACTTCGCGCGCGTCGTCCATCCGGAAGTGCAAGGGTAGGAAATGGCATCCTCTGGGCGAGCGCCAAAGCGAAGCAGAGTACCGGCGAGGAGGCGAAGAAAGCAGAGGCGAAGGGAGGAAGGATATCGCGTCGGTGGGCAGAAGAAGTGAAGTTTTGGAAATGTTCAGTTCTCCAACGTCGATGTGAGCATGCGACTTCTTTCCACATATTATGCATTGATCGACGTTGCGGCTCCTGCGGGCTGCCATGTGGCTATGCATCACATACGTGTAGCATAACGTTATGCAACACCAGCACGCAACGACAACTCCCCATGCAGTAGCCAGGGAATGACGAAAGTGGTCAATGGCAGGATAAGAAGACAATCATGGCGCTTCGTAAGTCTTCCTCTTCATCTTGTTCTCCGTATCGTAGTCATCCTGCTGAATAGCCCTCTCATCTCCAGCTGCGCGCCTCCTCAGCCTTCGACGCTCGCCTATCCTCCTCAAGCTTCCGCCATATCTCTCAGCCTTGTGCGTGATCGTTGGAATAGCGTGGTTGTTCATCCTCCCACTCAACGAATATTCTCGGCAGACCTATATTTCGGAGAACGCCATCTTGCCGGGCCAAGCATACACATATTTTGGCGGGAGTGATCACAACGTCTTCCGGGCATATCGCCATGAGGTCTTCGCATTGTCGCAGCAGACGGACGAGGAAAGGGTCCAAGGACTGGGCCGCATCATAAGAGAGAATGGACTGAAGTCAGCCGAACAGCCGTACAAGTATCGGGTTGCTGGGCAAGACATCAAGGGCACCAATGTATATGGACTCCTAAAGGGTCCTCGTGCGGATGCCACTGAGGCCATGGTGCTCATTGCCGCCTGGAAAAACTTCGAAGGCGAACTGAACTACTCAGGCGTGGCATTGGCCCTGACGTTGATGAGGTACTTCAAGCGTTGGAGCATCTGGAGCAAGGACATCTTCCTTCTTATACCTGAGGACAGCACATACGGGCCCGAGGCGTGGGTGTCTGCGTATCATAGTACGTATACTGCTGTCACTGCCACTCGGAACGTAAGCTCTCTGCCCATCAAAGCCGGCGCGCTTCAAGCAGCGGTCGCTTTGGATTATCCCGTTGGTCCTTGGGGCAAGAGATTCGAGCGGCTGGACATCATCTACGATGGGGTCAATGGCGCTCTACCCAACCTTGATCTCCTCAACACGGCCATCCAAGTCGCCAGCGGCCAAGTCGGTATTGGCTGTAGCTTACATGGGATGGCAATGCATGGAGACACGTATCTCGATCGCCTACAGACTATCGCCAAAGGCGTTGTAACTCAAGGCGCAGGACATGCCACGGGACCGCACTCAGCCTTCATGCCATATCACATCGATGCCATCACACTGAAAACTATGGGAGATGGATGGCACGACGAGATGAGTCTAGGCCGTACCACAGAAAGTCTTATCCGAAGCATCAACAATCTGCTCGAGCATCTGCACCAGAGCTTTTTCTTCTACGTCTTGCTCAACGCGAACCGCTTCGTCAGTATCGGCAACTACCTCCCAGCCGCAATGTTGATCGCTGGCAGCTTCACAATAACGGCTTTGGCCTTGTGGATGCAGAGTGGCCGGCGCGATGACAAACCCGCTTCTACGGACGAGAAGGTCAAGATCGAGGTTGGTGGAGATGTAGCTATCCTCCCCAAAGCCGAGACCGTGGAGCGCCGTATGTTCCTCCCGGCGCTCGTCTTGCTCGCTGTACAGGTTCTGTCCTTCGTCCCTCTAACTCTGCTCAACCACGTCGGCCAAAATGTAAGCACAAGATCCCAGGCATGTCTCAAGGTGTATTCGCTGACTGCTCACCCAGTATCTTATGCTTGCGCTCCACACTGTCACGCTGCTATCCGTGCTATGTCCGCCCCTGACAGCGCTCCTCCTCGCCTCCGCGCACTTACAAATCACCCTACAGCAATTGCAAATCTTACAATCTCTGTCCCTACTACTTCTCGGCGCCATCCTCTCGACCTTGGCCACGCTCAACTTCAGCCTAGCTTTTGTCCTCGGCGTCCTCGCTGCACCGCTGAACTTCGCCCGACCGCTCCCCTCTCTCACATCCGCAGCAGGAATCGCGTACACCGTCCTCGCCTCAAGCGTCTACTATGCCGTGTCCCCGCCGGCTGTACTGTACGTGCTGACAGCTTACTTCGCTAAGGACCTTGAGGGCGTGCTGTTGGAGATGGCGCGTGGATGGCATGCGCAGGGCGTATGGACCGGCTTCGTTGTATGGGGAGTCTGGTGGCCGGCATGGGTCGTTGGCGGGGTTGTGCTTTTCAGTGGAACCGTGAAGCAATCCACCAAGAAGACCGCCAGAACATAGTGGTATATTCATTTAGATGCGTGCTGCACAAATAAAAGTTACATTCAATTCGTCCAAGTTTCATGAATTACTGCCTCATACGAACAGATAAGGTAAACCTATATGCAAGTGTCCAATTCTACTCGGCATCCAGCAACGCCCGCGGCGGGGTGTCGTTGACCTGCACGCCTCCACGTTTTCGATGCTTCGAGTCCGCGAACGGCAGGCTCCAGCCGCCTTCGTTCTCTGGCGTCGCGAGCCACAGACGCATCAGATGGCGCGCCGGTGCTGGCGCTGGGTGGTCCTTATACGCCGTCCGCGAATGCAGGACGTGAACATTGCTGAGGAACTGGATATCGCCGACCTCGAGGATCATATGCAGGGCGTGACGTTGGCAGGTCTCCTCTAAGACACGCGCGGCCTTCTGCTGGGCGGGCGAAAGTGGTGGGATGACACCCGCATCGCTGAAGCGCGAAAGCGAGTGAATGTAGTAAGGGTCCCATTTGCAGAGCACGCGCGCGGCGCCATTAGGCTCGATATAGAAGACGGGCTGGCGGGTATACGGCTCCTGGCCGGCGGAGACCTCGCCCTTGCGGTCGAAGTACCAGATTGGTTGGGTCAGAGTCTCAGCGACGTCCGGATACTCGGCCTGCAGTGTGTTCCAGACGAGCTGGGAGGAGGCAATATCGGACTCGCCGCCCTCAAGCGAGCGGGCGATGCACAGCAAGCCGACGATGTCGCAGTCGTCGGCGTGGAAGAATTGGCGTGCGGCGGTGCGGTAGATGCGCACCTTGTCGATCTGCGTCGGGTCCGCCCCAGTGTCCTTGACGTGGCCCAGCACGTGCCCGAGCCCGTTCTGCGACACGAAGTAACCCAGGTAGGTGCCGAGACCCATGTACGCCACGGCGGACTTGTGGTTGCCCCAGAGCTTGACTGGGAAGCCTTTGAAAAGCAGGAAGCCCTTGCCGTTCAGGATCTCGTTGCGGAGAGAGGTAAGGAAGTTCTGCATATTTGGGAGCGGGAATTTTTCCTTGAATCTGATCAGCACTTGTCTTGTTCCCGTTCAACCTCAATTCGTGATCTCACCTTTGTGATACCAGTCAATGGCGTGCCAGAAGCAATGAAATCATCCGCCGCCTTGCTCAACTCCACAATCTCCTCTTCTGAGAACGGATGTACCCATGTCTCAGGGTTATTTGTGTAATCCTCCGGTCTCCAGACCGTGGGACCTGTGATCTCTCTCGGGAATGCCTCGTATGGCTTTAGAAGTTTGTAGTCAGGCGAGCATTGGCCGCTAGTCTTGATGCCGTCCGGGAAAATGGCCTTGGAGGGCTTATCGTAGGTGAAAATAGCCGGCGCAGAAGGCTGCTCCGTGAGTGCAGGTGCCATTGTTGGGCCAGTTGTTCCAGAAGATGAGGAAAGGTGAAGCGGAAGTGGTAAGGGACTCGATTCTTTTCGATCAGAGATAGGGTATTGTAGAACAGTAGAGATAGGGAGTAGAGGAGTACAGCTACCATGTGAAAGCTCGTGGACAGAAGTGACTTACCCGGGGGAAGGATTTATCTACGTGTATATGGTATCAAAGCTGTCCCGGCTGAATGACGAAAGCCCATGGGTCTCGCAAGTGACAAGCTGCCTGCTTGGTGGTGGTCTAGAGCAATTGCGTGCTTTGCGCCGAACGAGTGAGGTTGTGAGGGGCGCGGAATTGAGGCCGCGGTGTTGTGTGGAAGACCATTGTCGCGGAGAGCTCGTAGATATTCGCAGCGACCATCGAATGTAAGGTAGTGTTCCTGACGCGTGAAGAGGAATAAATTTTCCTACCACTTCCGCTACACTTTTCCTCAAACTGGAAGTCACGGTGCCAGATTTAGTTTTGAGACGGAACAATAAAGCTACACTGGAGCGTTTTACGAACAGATGCAGGGCATATATACAAAGGCAGCGTCTAGCACGTTCTACTCATAAAACACCAAACACCTAACCTCGATGCTTTGCCGTCCTGGAGCATCTTGAGGAGTCTCCGGGTCCACGAAAGCCGTATGCGGTGTTCTGACGGCTAGACCTTGGCGACCCATTGGCATGCCTTCACCGTACGAGTCGAAGCACTTCAATAGCATCACCTCGTCAGTCGTCATGTCTTTCATGTAGTAGAACTTGTGCTTGTCGCTCTTCGACACGCCTAAGGTCTCGCCCTTGACCTCGTAGCCTTCAGTGGTGAACAGAGATTCTTCGCTCGGCAATGTTTCTTTGCCACGATCATCGTCGTCGTGCACAGAGTCTGCGCGTTTGGGATACATGAGATCTAGAGCGGCTGTCAGTCTATGCTATCATGAGGAACTTGTTCGACAAAGTCGCTTACCAATGGGAACGAAGTCTTGCGGGTCGGTCGACCGCCAATCGATCACAGCTAGGGGAAAGTCGGTGGCAGGGTTCTCAATCGGCCTCCAGACATTGATGATCTGGAATCTACCCTTCAACAGCTCATCAGCCTCATCGGGTAGATGCCTTCGGACTCGAACAGCAGCCGCTTCCGGGGTCTGGTCCACGTGAACTTGTTGCACTGGTTGGCGAGGAGCATCCTTGACCCGGCGTCGGATCGTGTGGTCGAAGATGTGGACTTTTTTGACTCCCTTGTGGTTCTTACGAAGTAGGTCCTCAACCTCCGGGTAGTAGCTTTCGCGAATAACTTTGTCGTCTGTGAATGTTTTTTCCTTTGCTGGGGACGTCACGACGGCGAAGCCAGAGTTGTCTGTGGTAAAGGCACTGACATTGTCGCGGATGTTGTGCACCGGACGTTCAACATCGACGTACTTGAAAGACTGGCCAGGTCCGTCGACTTTCGACCATGGTTTGTCCTTGTATGAGTTGAGATCGATGTGCTTGAAGACCGCGATAGGCATCTTGGATGCGGGAGATGAAGTAGCCTTTTACTGCGAAGTACGGTGATGTAGTGATGTTCTGTAGCCTGATCTTGAGAGAGGAGATGCAACAACTGGATGATGGCAATATATAAGACTCTCTGTAATGAGTTGCTTAACAATCAGAACATCATGGCTCGAATATGTTTTTCGTAACATGATGACGTGAGCGAGCGATGTGGCAAGGGACCCTACCGCTGCACGGAAGCCTCCATGTCCTCTTCTTTGCAGATCAATGACATGCTATCGTCCAATCTCATGTACGCTTAGCACGACTGCGAAGCAGACACCGAATATCCAGACGTTTGGATGCCACAGTCCACGTTGAATCACGATGTCAGACCCCAGCACCAAGCAGGGAGTGAAGCTCGCCGCGAGACGGCTCGGTCGTGTAGAGCTGGGTCCGAGGAGCTTCTGAAGAAGCAGAAGGGGCTGCTGCGCCCACGGGTGAAGGTTGGAGAGTGGAAGGTCGTGAGTGCCATTGAAACCAAAAAACAGCCATATAACCTCAATGGCAAAACGGGACGGGATTGTGTGTATGCGACCGGGACAGGAGAGGACGACCAGGGTCGCAAGCAGCCAGCCCACGAGCGGGAAGGGATAGATTCCTTCAAACATCTTCGGTGCAAACATAGTGACTTCTGAAGTTGCAAAGTAATCCAGGGAGTGAAGTAAACGCAGAGTGAACAGATCGGTAGCCTTGTCTGCATCTGCTGATTCGAGCGTGTCGAAAGATCTCTGCGAATGAGAAACCGGGTGTTTCCACTCGTCACGTGGTGGACATTGGTCGTCTAGGTAGCCACTCGAATGCGAACATCTACCATGAATAAGGATTTTACAGAAGCTTCTAGGGAAGCAGAAGTGCTCGACGTACGCATGGGTGGAGATTCGAGAGTGGAAGGTCCAAGTGCTATTGGCGCCGGAAAGGAGCCATATAAGATAGAGGAGGATGACAGCCCATGAGCGGGATAAAACATCCGTCTCGGACATCTTTGGTGCCGAAAACGAGACATGTACATAAGGTAAAAGAGCACATGTCCGATATACTACACAGAGAAAGTAAGGGGTATACGAGTGCGACACGACTACAAGAAAGTCATAGCTTCAATCTGCATCGGAGGTGACGGCACCAATGTTGGAGATGAGTACCTTATATTCCAATGAAACAGGACTCACGGTCCGAACCAGATGCTACTATCTTGTTGTCCGGCGATAGCGCTACAGCCTTGACCGTATCGTCGCAAGTTTCGAGCTTTCGTGGCTGCTTGGATGCCGTAGGCGACCATAGCCGCACTGTGGAATCGTCTGAGCCGGACACTATTATGTCGCCAGAGATCGCTACAGTGGTGACTGCAGTGGTGTGCGCCAGAAATTCCCGTGTCCACCCGTCTGTCTTTGTCGACCACAAGCGCACCGAACAATCGTCCGAGCCCGATACCATCGTGTCGGCAGAGATTGCGACAGCGTTGACAACGCCGATGTGTCCCGCCAATACTCGAGTCTGCTGACCTGTTTCGAGGGACCATAGTCGTACTGTGCAGTCTTTGGATCCTGTCACTAGCACATCACCGGAGGTTGCCAGACTCATGACCAAATTCTCATGTCCTTCCAGTTTTCGTATCATTCCGCCTGCCTCAATCGACCATAGCCATACCTTGCAATCGTCCAAGCCTGCCACTATTGTGTCGCCAGAGATTGCTACAGTATTGATCCGATCTTTCTCCACCTGAAATACTCGGGTCTGCTCGCCAGTCTCGAATGACCATAGTCGTACGGTGAAATCATGGGAACCGGATACTATCTTGTCGCCAGCGGATGCTACATCATGCACCCGGTCTTGGTGACCTTCCAGTACTCGTATCTGCCTGCCTGTCTTCGTCGACCAGAGCCACACTTTACCATCGTCTGAGCCCGATATCATCGTTTCTTTAGAGAATGCTACATCTCCGTACATGAGCTCATGATCTTCAAATCGCAAAATCTGCTCGCCAGTTAATGTCGACCACAATCGCAAAGCTACGCCACCCTGCTCTGATGTGACAATCGTTCTGCCATCTGTAGAAATGGCCACCGCGGAAATGGGTCCATCATGTCCTTCAAGTTTCATTGTTTCCACGCCCCAGTCGGCTGGTACACGTGGACATAGATCGAGGTGCCTCCGAAGCCCGCCTTGGAACAGGCGTCTGACAATGGTCTGCGAAGGAGCGAACAGTATCATACTCAGAGATGTAGCGAGTGATGGTGGATACAAAATTGAACACAGGCGTCGACAAATCCACCAGTCTCTGTATGCTCTGATCTCCTGGCTATTCAGCTGGAAGTACATCCAAGTGTAAGCGGCTCTGTTCCCTCATCTTGGCAAATGCATCGTCGTAGAAGAGTCGCAAATCATGGCCTATGGAAACCTCTTGGATCTGTTCCAGTCGCACGTCCACATGTAAGCTTCCGGACATTTTCATGAACTCGAGCTCGATAGGAAGCTCCGGTCTGCTTGTAACAAACATGCGTAGACGGACAGACGTGACAGCCTCGATGTACGAAAGTTGTAGCAACATAGTCTTGATACTTTCGACACTGTCGCATTCGTCAAGTGCATCGATCACGACAACGACGACTGTGGTTGAAGCATTGCCTTGAAATACACTTTGTAAGAGATTCAATAAGAGCGCCTCGAACTGTCTTGCCATGTGAAGTCTCCAAAGTGAAGGTTCCGCGCTAAGGGCGTCTGCTAAGGCGTGGCGAGTATTGGGAAAGAGTTCGGCCAGCTGGCCAGCAATGGTCGGATAAAGTAGGTCTGCATGACTACGATCTGCCTGGCCTCGCTTGAAGAAGAAGCTTGCTCCGAGAAGGCGTGCTTCATCGAACCGTTTTGCAACTGTGCGGGAGATGGTAGACTTCCCTGTGCCAGCCTTGCCGGATAACCAGAATATCCTCTGGCGATCAGGATCATCCGCCCAGTCCATGATCTGAGCGAGGATGTCTGCACGAGTTCCTTGTAGACATTGCGCAAGATTGCCCTCAGTGTATGAGTTGTACCTTGCGTCTTCTGCTACCACGAGCTTTGCCAAGCTGACTCCGTCCTGCACGATGGCAAGTCTTTCCTCCATGCTGTGTATTTTCTCCAGACTTTGTAGTTTTACATCAAGATCATGCTTGTGTTGGGCGAAAATCTGTCTGTAGCAACAGCTTGCCGCAGAATCTAACGCTATGCCAAGCCTGTCACATTTTCCCTCAAACTTGGTCACTCGATCAGCATTCCAAAGAGCTTGGGCCTCTCGAGACACGCGTGACTTGGCTTCGATTTGGATCGTATCGGCCAGAAAGCCTAGTATATATGTGACAGAGTGACGATATTTGCGCGCGGATGGCCAGAGGACTCTGTTTCTGGCAATCCGGTATAGAAAGCGATATAAGCTTCCAATCGCATGTCAACATACAAGCAGAGTTCGATATCTGTTGTCAATGCGGCCCATTGCTGAGTCTGAGCAGGGGCTAACTTGAGACACCGTCAGTGTGATACTCAAATGGTTGGAATGCTGTGTGAAAATACCATAAGGACTGCTCGAACACAGGCCCACATCTGGTGTCCAAGCGAGCATAATCCAGATTGTTCGTGTATTGACCATTCATCGACAAGGCTTTGCGGAGCTAACAACTTGCGTTCTGGCAATCGACACTGATGTACAAGCCATAGATGCAGATCTCTCACTGGACTGATGACTCGACGCATCCATTAAGTCCATGTGAACACATTTCAGACTTCACGGTATTTTGGTTGCTGTCTGATGTTTGATAACACGACTTCCCATTCTGATTAGAGATTCTTCTTACTGGTGCGGATCTGCTCTCGTAATGCTTCCGTATACTCTCCTAGAAATCCACGTTTTGGTGGGCGATTGACGTCCTTGCTGGCAGTCTGCCACACAGCATCTGCGCTTTCGTCTTCTGCATGTGCCTCTTCCATCTTTGCAGCATTCCTCTGTCTTCCTGCTTGCGACTCCATCACCCTGCGATCGATGTTTACCCCTGCCGTGTCTCTACCCTCGGCCTTTCCCAGCTGTGATTTGATCTCATCAAGAAAATGTCCAAGAAATCCATCCTCCTTTGGTCCATCGATCTTGGTCCCGCCAAGCTCATCAGGAGGAATACCGTGGCGAATGCGATGGACTTGCTTCGCCACCTTCTCTACAGCGCGATGAAATGCAGGCTGGCGTAGTAAGGCAGCGATGAGGTAGGCTTCGAGGACTTGCAGCCAAGGGGCCATGGTTCAAGAGATGCGTTTCAGATGGTTGGCTCACTCTCTTCTGATGAAGCCTCAAGCAGAGCCGAGGAGAAACATATGGTAGGGCTGATGCTGCCGTTGATTCTAGCGCGATCTTGGAAGGAAGCCGTTGGTTTCAGATGAGACATGAAACGGCGATGATGCTATGTCGTCTTGAAACCTCTCAAGAGACACCAGAGCAGCTGATGAAGTTGAAAATGAATGTGAGATGCATGTCGAAGGTCGACCCGAGAGACAGACGAGTTGTGCAGAAATGCTTGGGATGTATGACATAGCTCGAGCTGGACTCGAAGAATCGAAACGCCAGTCACGTACACGCATTTAGCCGCCGACGCCGCCGCACGACATCCTGCCTCGCATTCTGGCATATGCGACTCGATATAGAACAATCCTG
The DNA here is from genome assembly GCA_003012245.1 of Microcyclospora tardicrescens. Lineage (NCBI taxonomy): Eukaryota > Fungi > Ascomycota > Dothideomycetes > Capnodiales > Microcyclospora > Microcyclospora tardicrescens. The sequence goes on from PXOE01000068.1 coordinate 147,580, forward strand.
GCGTCTCCTTCTCTGATATATATCTTCCACCCTGGTCCCCCTCTGATGTTTCGTCTTTCCTTCATATTCCATATACCCTTCCCATACTGACTTCCACTACGATTTGACACCACTTCTGTCATTATTTGGTCTCCTTTCAACAACCGAGTTGAAACTCATACTACCAGACAACACTCGGACTAAGCAGACATAGATCTCGATTTTGCCCGAGATATTGGCCCCTTTCGCCACTCATTTGTCCAAGTTCCAAACACATTAGCCTTCTAAGTGCTTCTAGGCAAGGCAAGGCATTACCAAGACAAATCGCCTTACTGGCGTTTCTCCTTTGGTTGCACGATCTCACACCCTCGTCGAATCTCGTCCCAAGCACGGCATGGCGGCGCACTCAAGGTCTGCCAGATTGCCTGCGTTTTTGCAACAATCCAAGGCAGGTATGCGATTGCGTCTCAAAACTCTCTTCCTCCATAGTAACCTTGCTGACGATCAAAATCAAGATCTACGCTCGAAGTTTGTCGACCTTGAATGGCAGCAGCGCAATCGGGTTCTGCAAGGCACGCGGCCTCCTACTAATGCCACAGATCCTCCTTCACAATGGTCACGACTGAGTGGAGAAGGCATCGCCGCTCGCAACCGATATCTCAACGTTGAACCTTTTGCGCAGAACAGGGTCAAGCTGCCGGTTGCAGAGGGTCAGAACGATTATATCAACGCAAGTCCCATTCAACTCGGCACAAGGAGGTATATTGCCACCCAGGGACCAAAGGACACCAGTGTCAATCATTTCTATCGCATGATTGCTTCGCCGGATATCCGAGATCCTGTTGTCGTTGTCATGTTAACACAAACTCACGAAGCTGGTCGCGAGAAATGCTTTCAGTATTATCCCCTCGCCGAAGAAGACCGGACGCTGAAGATTGAGCCGGACGACAGTATACCGGACGGGTTTCAAGGTCAGGTAGAGCTCCAAGACATCAAGAGTGATGCCGCCACGCGCAGTGAGATCCGTCACCTTAGCCTTACCACTACGACAGATACATCTCCTTCCTCTGCAAAGTCCATAGTCCACTGTCTCTTCTCTGGCTGGCCGGATTTTCTTGTTCCAGAAGGCGAAGATCGCGCTGCCTTACTCGAACTTGTTCGCCTCTCGGCGCGACTGAACGCCACTCCTCATACGAATGGCGGTGCATCAGCGCAAATCAACAATGCAGATGAACAGTCAAATCCACGCATCATTCACTGCAGTGCCGGCGTGGGTCGCAGCGGAACGTTTATTGCTCTCGACTACCTCTTGCATCTCATGGACACTGGTGGACTGGACAATGTCCCTGCAGACCGAGATCCGATTGCCGAAATCGTCGACGACCTCAGACAGCAGCGCATGATGATGGTGCAGGGCGAATCGCAATTCAACTTCTTGTACGATGTTGTCAAAGAGCTTCTCAGCGCCAGGATTGCAGCTGGATGAACGGAACTGGATGCTGTGTTCGTCGCTGAAGACGAATGAGGTTTAGATGTGGCCATGCCCTTCAAGCTGAGATCTTACCACACATCTATGTCAATGTTAAGCGCAGGAGGGGGAGCTCGCCACGGGTGCTCCGACAACTTGCAACGAAAAGTATACCAACAATACTGCAGTTGCATTGCCAACAGGACCGTCTTCGTCTGCACACAGTGCCAACGCTCATGCAAATGCATCCAGACACTGCGAGGATCGTGAGCAAATATCCACCGATCCGGTGCAAGCGAATATATCAACAGCCCCTGTGGTGAGAAGAGAATGTTACCAAAGCTGCGGATCCTGAGTGTAACCAGGGTGAAATATATGAGTACAGGTCAATGGGAGTACATCTATGCATATGAGCGATGTTGACATGAGCTACATTCTCCTTTGCTAGTATAATAATATAGCTTTGCCGATTTGTATATCTAGTATAGACCTGGGATGAGTTGGTGGCAAGTAATAGAGATCACATTAGGTTGAGAGAGCGTTGACTTCGTTACGGTACAGCACTACACTTCACAGCTTTTGGTTCTCTGTTTGTATACATTTTTTAACCGCACAATACCTCAAGTACGATTCATCTTGGCTCGATGTTGGGAGTTGGCAAAGCCTCATGTTCAGTCATCGACGCAAGGCGCAGTCGGTCGTGTGGTGATTTTTCAGGTATGGGAGAAGCTGGTCTATCTATCGTGCCGCTCAACTCCTCGACATCTGAAGTCCATTCTACTCGCCCTCTTCGCCACCACCACCCGGAGGCGCGCTCTTGCCCATCTGTCTGGCCTTGAGCATTTCGTCGCACAGCAGGAGATTGCTAGCAATACCTGTCGCGCTGGACATGGCGTTGCGCAGCACACGGAAGGAGTCATAGATGCCCATTTGCACGGGATCCATGGGTTCGCCGAGCGTGAGATCTAGACCGGCGATGTGACCCTCAGCGTGCTCGTCTTGTAGTGTTGCGACTAAGAGCTTGTCAGTGAGTGTCGCGGAAAACAAAGCGGGCGATACATACGGCAGTCTTGCACGTCGTGGCCACTGTTGGCGGCAAGGGTTTTGGGAATGATGAGTAGAGCGTCTGCAAATGCGGACACGCCCCATTTCGCTTTGCCCTTGACTTGCTTTTGGAACTCATCTGATGTCAAACGTGCAGCACATGCGACCTGGAACGCTCCACCGCCAGGTACAACGCTTCCGTCCACGATCATGTTGTAAACCGAGCGAAGACCATCACGAACAGCGTCCTTGATCTGGGATATGGTGTGCGAGTTGGGACCCTTGATCAACAATGTGACTGATTTCGGCTCCTTTACGTCCTCAATGAATGTGTATTTCTCTTCGCCGAGTTGATGCTCGTAGACGTGACCTGCCCAGCCAAGGACAGATGCATCCATGTCATCAACCGAGTTTTGCGAGGTGCCACCACATATCAGTTGTAGACGCTCCATGTTTCTCCTCTTCGCTCTTCGTAGTGCGAAGATACCGTTCTTCACCAGTACGTCCAATGACAACGGATCGATACCTTTCTGGTTGATGATGACGAATGCCTTCTTTCCATCAGTCCCACACACTTCCTTCTTCAACTCGACGATCTTGCGCAGCTTTTCGTCCACGAACCTCCGCTCGCTCTCGACGAGCTTCTCACGTTGTTCCGCACTGTTGTAGTAGAACCCAGAGTTGATCTCGCTCTTCTCATATTCTAAACTGACGTTGAGGGTCAGGATATATGCGTTCTTCACATCCTTGGGCATGTCAGGATGTCTTGCACCATGGTCGAGCGCGAGCCCTCGGATGAGTTGCGTGTCGGCTGCTGTGCGGTGTTGCATGGTCATGATCTCAACCATGTGTAAATCTGGTTTGGCCGGTGCCTGGTAGATGGCAAGGACGGCATCGACGATATCGGGTGTGAGTTGCTCAGCAAGAGTCGCGTTGATCTTGGTCGAAAGTGACGTCCGTGCCACGGAAAGCAACAGTTCTCTATCAACCTCCTTCTGCAGCTTGAAATCGTCCAGAAACCTTAGAGCCTCACTCTTGGCCAGCTCGTAGCCGTCTGTGATCACTCTCGGATGAAGACCTTCACTGATATACCGATCCGCTTGCTTCAACAGCTCGCCCACCATCAGCACCACTGAAGTCGTTCCATCACCGCAAATTTCGTCCTGAGCGGTGGCTGCTCTTGCAATCATTACTGCTGTGGGATTTTGAATTTGCATCTCTTTCAATAACACCGATCCGTCTTTGGTCAACTTTATGCCTCCTGCACCATCTACCAGCATCTTCAACGTGCCGGTAGGACCCAGATTCGAGGCCAGAACATCCTGTAGACCTTCACCAGCAGAAATATTGACGCGCAAGGCCTCTCCACGTCGCCTGCTCTCAGCCTTTGGGTTGAGCAACTGCGCTGCCGACATGATTTGGACGGTCCTCGGCCAGATCCTGTTGTTTCTTCCTTTTGTAAACCGGTGCTGATCTGCAGAAATTTGCTGTGTGGAATGTGAAGTGACAACCTCAACCTGAGTCGCGTGTCGAGCTCTACTTGCACATTACGGTGCTGCCAAAATTTTGTGGTCCGTGCACTTACCGACGGAATTTTCGCCAGCACCAGCTTCAATTTCCTGAGCTTGATCTCCAAGACCAACAACATCGCCATTCCTCCTCCCGCTAAGCTTACAGGACGCCATGGCGGACTATCTCCTGCACGAATCGAGTGTGGGATATGCCATATTCTCAGTGCGCCTCCAATCCGACTCAATCGCATCTAGACTGAAGGAGATTCAAGACAGCTATGGAGAGCTATCCAAGTTCGGGAAACTGGTGCAGCTGGTCTCCTTTGCGCCATTCCAAGGGGCCAGCCAGGCTTTGGAGAATGCCAATGATGTGTCAGAGGGTATCATGTCGGACTACCTCAAGACCGTTCTTGAGAGCAACCTTCCCAAAGGCGGCAAGAAAGAGAAGAACAAGATCACTTTGGGCGTGACCGACCGCAATTTGGCCGGTAGCATCAAAGCTGAGTTCGCGGGTGTCGAGTGTGAAACGGGCGAGACTTCCGAGTTGGTTGCTGATCTGCTACGAGGACTACGCTTGCATGCCGAGAAATTGCTCAAGAACTTGCAGACCGGTGATATCTCTCGTGCGCAACTTGGTCTGGGCCACGCATACAGCAGAGCAAAGGTCAAGTTCAGCGTCCAGAAGAACGACAATCACATCATCCAAGCGATTGCAACGCTCGACCACCTCGATAAGGCTGTCAACACTTTCTCCATGCGTGTGAGGGAATGGTACGGCTGGCACTTCCCCGAGCTTATTCGCATCGTCAGCGAGAACGCCAAATATGCGAAGTGTGCGCTTTTCATCGGCGATAAGAAGACTTTGACAGACGAGAGCCTTCATGATCTTGCAGCTCTAGTTGACGACGATGAAAGCACTGCACGCGCCATCATTGAGGCTGCTCGTGTATCCATGGGACAGGACATTTCCGAAAATGACATGGAGAACGTAATGACATTTGCCAAGCGTACTGTCTCATTGACGAACTACCGCAAATCTCTGAGCAACTATCTCGTCGCGAAAATGGCCATTGTTGCTCCCAATCTTGCGGCACTTATTGGTGAGACCGTCGGTGCTCGCCTCATCTCGCATGCAGGTTCTCTCACCAACCTTGCCAAATACCCAGCGTCCACGGTGCAGATTCTAGGAGCTGAGAAAGCACTGTTCCGCGCACTGAAGACGAAAGGCAACACTCCAAAGTATGGACTTATCTACCACTCAAGTTTCATCGGCCGTGCAGGTATGAAGAACAAGGGCCGCATCTCGCGCTTCCTCGCCAACAAGACCTCCATCGCCTCTCGTATCGACAACTTCAGCATGCAGCCCACGCGAAAGTTTGGCGAGGCATTGAAAGAGCAGGTGGAGGAGCGTTTGAGATTCTATTCTGAGGGCGTCAACCCAACCAAGAATGAGACTGTTATGGTAAGGAATTACCCACGAATTCCCATGAAGGTATTTGCTAACAGTTTGTGCTACAATAGCAAGCAGCAATGGAAGCCACATTATCGTCCATCAATGTCGCCGACCCTACTAAAGCCAGTGCCGAGGATGAAACCGCTGCACCAGGCGTTACCTCAGCAGCTGTGGAGCAGAAGCAACGCAAGGACAAGAAGTCTAAGGACAAGAAGCGCAAGTCTATGGAAGATGTCGACATGGCGGACATTGACGCTGATGAGGCTGCGGACGCCAAAGCTGCAAAAAAGGCGAAGAAGGAGCGACGGAAGACAGATGGTGACGAGATGGATGTTGATGAGGAAGCGATTGAGAAGAAGCTCAAGAAGGACAAGAAGGCTAAGAAGGAAAAGAAGGAGCGAAGAAAATCTTCCGAGTGATGTTTTGAAGGACTTGTATTACTGGATCTGCGTGAAAGGGGCGACTTGGTTTTCCTTATTGATTGCTCCGTTCAATGTTGTCAGGGCGTTATGGGCGCACAAGAGTTCGGACGAAGATCAAGGCACTGACGAGAATGGGGTCTCACTCGCTGATTCGTGTAGCCATTATATACCATCACTCCCAATTGACCTACGCTTCATGATTGATACTTGGTCTCGCTTTGACACTTCCTTCTTCTCGAACTTGTAGGTGTTTTGCAATGCATTGGGCGCTTCAGAAATGCACCAATCAAGCAGGAGTGTTTGACCATCAACATGTGTGTTGGCACATCCTTCTTGCTACCACTGCTTGAAAGAACATGAAAGCCACCTCATTACCGTCAAGCTGACCTCGGCCTATGCCTCGAATGTCGTCGAGACAACTCCACACGATACACTAACAGTCTGCCTCAAATCTTGACGCATGCCAGTTCAGGGAGAGAACAGAGCCGATGATGTGCAATCGAGAGAATACCTGACGTGAGAGTATATATTCTACTTAGATGAGCTGCAGTCTCGCTTCCAGCAGAGCTCTCCATCGCATACTTAAAGCAACATCGGGCGCCGGAATTGCGACATCAACATCTATCCTGGCATCAAACCCGTCTTGCAATAGATCACTACTTCATAGTAAGAGAAATATCACGAAGTGTACCTCCATCTCTTCAAGGCCTAGTAGAAAGACAATGGCTACATCCAAGGGCCCCTCGCCACTCCCAGCCCTCCCAGACATAGAAAGATTATCTCCCATTGTCGTCCGCATCCTCGGCCACAACCCAGGCAAATTTACTCTCCAGGGCACAAATACCTACCTTGTTGGTACCGGCTCAGCGCGCCTCCTAATAGATACAGCCGAAGGCCGCCCAGCGTGGAAGGCTTCCCTTCAAGCGGCGCTTGCTGCAGAAGGTCCGGACACTGTCATACAGGATGTCATCCTCACCCACTGGCATCCGGACCATGTCGGTGGCGTCGACGATGTCCTCGCGCTGTTCCCCAACGCGCGTGTATGGAAGCATACGCCAGGAGGGAAGCAACAAGCCATTGCAGATGGCCAGGTGTTTAACATCGAGGGCGCGCGGCTGACGACCTTCCACAGCCCTGGCCACACGACAGACCACATGGCGCTTGTGCTCGCGGAAGAAGACGCGATGTTCACCGGCGACAATGTGCTGGGTCACGGCACGGCCGTCTTTGATGACCTCGGCGCATACATCCGCAGTCTCGGCGGGATGCGCGAACGGTTTGGTGGGCGTGCGTATCCGGGCCACGGAGCGGTAGTGGAGGATGGACCGGCGCGGATCGCGGAGTATATTGCGCATCGGAAGCAGCGGGAGGAGCAGATCCTTGAGGTTTTGAAAGGCGAGGGGCAGGAGGGCGGGTGGACGAGTATGGAGATCGTCAAGGTAGTGTATAACGGGTATCCGGAGAATCTGCATGGGCCGGCGGAGGGTGGGGTGGTGCAGGTGCTGCGAAAGGTGGAGGCGGAGGGGAAGGTGAAGCAGACGGCGGATGGGAGTGGTAGGTGGGTGTTGGAGGATAAAGCGGCTTTATAGGGGATGAATGTGAGTGACTTCGTGATGCATCTTGATACGTCGATAATGTGCTATGACTTCATGCAATAATGATATAAGTTCGTTGATCCTCGTAATGGGAGAGATTCATTATTATATACAACTACGCTAAAGATACACATCATTCTTCTGCCTTTCCCTTCGTGGGCTAAATGTCCCAGCCATGAGGATTCCCGCCATGCTCTGCTCTTTACCACGCTGTAATTACTGCATAAGCCTCCAGTAGAAATCCAAAGAATCGGCATTATTGATGATACTGCATATTGACACCTCCAGGCTGTGCTGGGCGACTGAGCTCAACCCCTCGAAGCACGTCAACCATCTTCACCGGATCGAACGTGACGTATTGATAGTATCGTGAGTTGGGCAGGATACTCAGGAGATACTTAATGTCCTGCGGGAGTGTCGGGACCGCAGGTGGAGCAGGAAAACCTGGATGTGGCATCGCAGGCAGAGAGTGAGTAGGAGGAGCAAAGTTCTTGACTGCGAACCCACCGCTAGCATTGGCAGCGTTGGGCACTCCCGTGGGGACCTGCTGGGGCATAAAATTCCTGACTTCGGGAAGGGTTGGGATCTGCATCGAGTTGTTTGCAGAGTGGCCTTGGATACGCCGTCCCGCCGCACCTTTAAGTGGGGAGTCGCCTCGCATAAATTTGCGAGCAGGAGAATCGTCTTCGGAATCCTCAAGCGGTCGCTTGGGACTGGCGACGTAAGGTCCGTTCTTCCCTAGGCGGATGTGGTCGTTCATGAAGTCTGTTGGAGCTTTGCTGTCTAGGTTGTTTTGCTCCTCGCGAACCACATTTGAACCTTGCGGCACAACCTGGGTGGGGCTGATGACAATCTGGCAAGCGGTGCCATCGAACCTTGACAGTTTGTGACGCTGGGCAAGACGTACTGCAGGCGAGACTGACGGAGACTTGATACTGTTCATGCGGTTGAGAAGCTTGTGTATCTGTTGGAGGTCGCCGTATTTGCTCTCAGACTCATACATGTAGTCGTAAAGTGGAGCGCATCGCTCCGCCTTCTGACCCTCCGTCAGGGTTGTTGAGTTTGAAATCTTGGTAATAGTGGTTTCAAATACCGCGCGGGCATTGGTGTGGTCGTTGATGGAGATGAGATGCTTGATGTATTCCAGCGCAAAGACCTCATCGGTGGGGAAGAGTTTCAAGCCACGTTCGAAGATTTTGTTCGCAGCTGGATCCTTGTAGCAGTGCCACTCCATCAAAGCATTCGCGATATACACATCGCTGGATAGTTGTCCTCTCACTCTTGCTTCACCAAAAACACCCCGGAACCCCTTCTTGGGCTTGTTCGGTACTCCTTGACCTTGTACACGTCGAAAGGCGCGAAGTTTGGCGACCCATAGATATGATATCAGTTGCTTGATATCGTTGATGGCAGTTTTGTAGACAGCTTGCGCAGCTTCAATCTCGAGTTTCATGACCTGGTCTCGCGTTTTGGGCTTGCTTGCCACAGCGTCTTCGTCATCACTGTCGCCCATTTGATTATTTTCCTCTGACACCTCTTCTGTTGGCTTTGAGGCATATTCTTCTTCGATCCTAGCCTTTTCCTTCTTCTCCTTCGCTAGATGCTTCTCGCGCAGGCCGTAAAGAGCCGAGTGCGCCGTCTCGAAAGGAACATCCAGTTTCTGCCCATTGGCAATAGCCGTGTCGTCATCCGTCGATGTGTCGAGGGCCTGCTCTACACGATCTGCTTTGGCAAGAGCCAAAAGCACCGACTCCGGGTTTGCCTTAATGCCGTTGTCGAGGAAAGCTTCGCCCTGCTCCGTCATTTCTTTGGTACCTTGCTCAAAACACCAGCCGGCGGCGTCAAACCAGATCTGGGGGTAGAAACGTAACGACATGGTCGCTTGTGAATATGCATAGACAATGCGGTCGCGGAAGAGCGTGATGTTCTCGTCCTTCAGCACAAGCTCGTCACGCTTTTCAAACTCGATCCAGTCGTTGAATGCTTTTACGTTATGGGCGTACTTCTGCTCGCCATCAAAACCGTGGAGCGGTGGAAGTGGCGGGATGCTCATTCGATCTAGAGAATGGATGATTGGCTCAAGCTGCGTCCATGCGCCACGTGCTGTCATGTAATGTGGGCTTTGGTCTTGTAGGAATCGGCGGCCAGCGGCCCTGTCGAGTCCATTCTCAAAGTGATCATACTCTTTCCACAGCTTGGCAAGGCTAGCATGCGGTACCTTGATGGCTCGTTGATAAGCCTTGCGTACGTTATCAACCTTTTGATGGTCCTGCCAATTCGACCCTCCAATCATGCCAGGTCCAGCCTTCACGAAGTCAATGTATTCCACCCATAGCCAACTTGACTCTGGATCGTTCCCAACGATGCTCAGGATATATTCGAAAGCCTGCAGAACAGTACCTCTGTTTTCACCGTTGGGGTCAGGAACAAGAGGATGAATTCGTCGAATGTATTCAATGTATATTCTGACAAGGTCCATACACAGACATTGCCCGAACGATTCTTGCAATGTCTGGTCGACACGATTTCCAGGTTCGTCCTTGTGCTCAATCTCCAACTGTATCCATTGGCACCATTGCCGAGGCTGTGAGATTGGTTAGTATGCAAGCGAATGTAAGACTATTTAGGCACCTTTATGCGAAAGCAAGTCTCAGTTGTCAGTGTTCGGAAAGGGACAGCTTACCGAGGTTGGGAAGTGATTGAGAAATCTTTCGTACGTCCTTCGTATGTTGTCGAGCTGTCCTGTTCCTAAGTGATATTCAATGAGACTGACCCATGCAGCGACGTCACCCCTCGGGTCCTCTTGAACCCGCTCCTCCAAATGACCAAGCTTGTCGATCGGTACATGGCTGGTATGTGTAGGCTGGACATGCATTTGCAGCTCTGCAGTCTGCGGGACAGTCGCAAAAGCAGTCGTCTCTGGTTGCGGAGTAGACTGTTGTTGGGGAGTGGGAGCTGCTGAGGCAGTCATCTTACCCTGAGCAGAGTCTGATTGTAGAGAGGGGTTTGGAATAGAGGGAGGGATTTGTACAGAAGCAGGATCTGGGACGGGAACTGAGGGAGATCCGTTGAGAGAGACGCTGGAGATTGCAGGTGCAGCAGTGTCTGGTAGATGTGCGCTAGCTACTGATGAAATATCTGGAGCTGCCTCCAACATTGCACCTGCACTTCCATCCTGTCGTGACGGGACCTCCGCCTCTTCATCCTCATCATCGCTATCTTCCATCAGAAAGCCGCCGGTAGTCTTGGGCTTGGGCGGCAGTGTTACCACTGGCTGGGAGATCGTGCTCGTTGGCCGTGAAACCGTGTTCGGGTCGGTTGTATGCGCCGCTGTGGGTGTGGTGTCAAATTGAAAGCTCGATGGATCGTAGTCGGAGGCATCATCCTCGTCGTCAGCACCATCGTGCTCATGCTGTGAGTAGTCAACCTCATCGTCTCCAAAATTCGCATTCTCATCACCGTAACCCTGCGCCGCCGGATCGTAGTCGTCCATTGCAGCGTACTGGTTGAGGTAGGATTCGATGCAATGCGAAGGGGTTGCAGGGCGACGAAGGCATCAAATCGCAAGAGCAAGCTTTAAATAAAGTGACAATGCGAACGACTCGATTGTTTGCGCTCCTCCACGGGCCGGGCCGATGGCCGCCGTATGCATGCACAACATCACATCGCCGGACGTCACGATTGCTCTTCTCGCCATATCACGCTCGGGAGTGCTTCACTCAAACAGCCAATGGAGCCTGTGACGATGATTGGGGGTTCGCAAGCCGGCTGTGAGCCTGCCTAGGCCGCTACAGTGCCCAAATGTAGCAAACTTTCGCTGGGGGGCTGGGCCTAGTGGGACAACATGGGTGCAACGGACTACACAACACACGTGTATGAGCAAGAAACATGCTTGATGCCACCCGTCACAGCACAGTACATGTCGCGTGATGACATTGGCGCAGCTATCATAGGTAGGTAGTAAGTCGCTCTGCAAGAACACATCACACTGCAATGCGCTCATCCAGGTTGTGTGACGTCTCGATAGGTTATATGGAGGACTCTGGCTGGGGACAGCCTGCAGTGTACGGTGTCAACTTGGGACTCGACTATTTCCAAATGGTATCATGGCCGGCTCGCTACCTCCACTCATACTGTGTCTATTGAGCTCCTCACGCATCTCTTGCTTGAAGATAAAGAACGATACGACAACCTGAGCCGCAACGTGGTCCTGATGCACCTGTAGCTGCCTGGTCGTAAGACATCATGAGATGTGGATCTCTTGGAGTTTCTCCAGTGGTCTTGACTATGGCAGGACTTGCTGCGCTGGTGTTGAACCACCTGATGAGTGTTTTCTGGACATTCTTTCCGCTGGTGGCACGACACACGACAGCAGATCTGGCAGCTGGTCTTTATGATAGCCAGCTCTAAGCCAAAGTTCGATGAATGTTCGCTGATAAGACGAACCAGATGTAGGTACTGACCGAATAGAGCAACATGGATTCTTTCGGGCTGGTGGCCATCCACTGAATGGAGTATTACAAGGGGTCACTGTGACTGGCGGATTGCGAAGCCATTGATCGACTGAGCTACGGACTATTCGGCGCTTCGCTTATTGAGAGGTTGGCAGATGTCTAGAAGAGGTACTGCTCTAGAGACGATGTGCGATTTTGGTCTCCCAGTCGAAGTGTCCCGTTCGAAGCATGGTCGCGCTTCGTACGCTACATGTACCTCGCTTTACGCACTCTCGCGATCGTAGCATAGCACAAATTCAGGTACGGTTCGTTTCTCCCATAACATAGCATCACGTTCAGGAGCTGATGCAGTGACAAGCCACGTCTCAGTCAGCGCTTCTGAATTCACATGGTCTTTTGTGTCTGATGGGTACAGACGCGACGCGTCGGCACCAGCAACCAGCGCTATCTTCGTGACAACAACGAGTCTTGGTGTACACATCACTTCTCTAACTTCAGTTCACCTTCTAAGCACACATACATGCGCGACAGAACTGTTCCTCGCCATCATATTACCCATCTGCTTCAGTTCAGTTGCATGTGAGCTTTCACTTTCACTTGAGCACGTCAACGCTCGTGCTCCTTCCGTCTGAGGCAGCATTTTGACCTGTGACAGCCCTACAAAACCTCTCCCATCTTCGTTCTTGCACTTGATCTTCTACATCCACATCCACATCCACATCCCCACCTTCATCTCTCCACCTCGGACAAGTCGACCCTCAACCATCTTCAGCAATCAGACAACCTTCTTATATCACAAGCAGCCTTGCAAAACCGAGTACGTGCCATCGCCGCACAGATCAACATACCCATCTGTTCGCCGGCTGTGCAAGCACTCGATGTGAGTCCTTTCTCCTTCCTCTTCAGTGTTCAAACGTTCCATTGCTGCTACACATCTCTCACATACCTACGTGTATCTACCTGATCTTTCTCGCTGACAACTCGTTCCAGTCCAACATGGCTGGTCAAGCGAAGCAGTTCGCGAATCGTCTGCGTAGCGAGCAGCGTGGCCCTTCCAACCCGCCTTCCACCACTTCACATGGCAGCCGAGTGTCCTCGTCCTCGGGCAAGGCCACACAGTCTCCGCCGAGGTCTCACACCAGTGGTGGTTCTCGTCTGCAAGCCATTGTGCAGTATGATGGTGGCTCTACTCGTGGTTCGGCTCCAGGATCGCCATCACTTGGCCCTATCCGTGATCCAGCCATCGCCCGCCCAGAAGTGAACGTCAAGAACGTCGATCTACCAGTATCGGCATGGAAGACCATCAACAGCGTCGAGCTGTCCAACAGCGCTATGCCACCTCGACCAAAACCCTCAACTTTGGGCCAGCCCATCAAGGTCGCTTTGAACACTTTCGCGGTGGAGTCATTGCCTACGCCTACAGTCTACCAATTCGATGTCATGGTTGGTAGCGGTGCCGAGAAGCGTGGCCTCATCATGAAATGTTGGGAGTCTAAAGCCGTACGACAAGCTCTTGGCAAGGCCAAATTCATTTTTGATGGCAACAAGTTGGCTTGGAGTGACGTTCCAATCACTCGAGAGCAACGCATCCAAGTCGATCTTGATGCAGAAGAGAACAGGACTGTGAAGCCAGGTGGGAAAGAAAACAAGCACAGAGTAGTCATCCGCCAGACCAACACGGTGGACTTCGCTGCGTTGGGAGCGTTTATGGCTGGCAAGTCTGGCTTCAACAATGCAGTCCTAGAAGCCATCAACTTCTTTGATCACTTGCTTCGGGAAATGCCATCGAAGAAGTTCACCCCAATCAAGCGCTCATTGTTCATGCGTGGAGCTGGTCCTCGCACCAACCTTGGAGGCGCTATCGAAGCGCTCAAGGGTGCATACCAATCTGTTCGCATTGTCCATTCCCCCTCTGGTACTGCGCAGTTGTCCATCAACGTAGACGTCAACAACTCGGCATTCTTCAAGGCGATGAGGTTGATCGACGCCATCTGTGAGATGGTCAATGCTCGTGGTGGTGCGGACCTTGTTCAGAAGTTTGCTCAAGGTGACAGGAGTCGAGCTGTGCAAGACCTGAATCGCTTCCGTAAAGTCCGGGTCATTGCCAACCACAGAGGCCAGAAGGACGAGTATGTGATCGAGAAATTCATCTTTCAGTCCGCCAAGGATTACAAGTTCGAGAAGGATGGAAGCAAGGTGTCCATCTATGACTACTTCGCCAAGACGTACAACGTCAAATTATCATTCCCTGGCTTGCCGTTGGTGAAGATGACGAAGAAGGGTGGTGCTGTACTACCGATGGAAGGCTTGGAGCTGAAGGAGAATCAGCGCTACCCCTTCAAGCTCAACGAAGGTCAGACCTCACAAATGATCAAGGTAGCCGCAACGCCGCCAAAGGACAGACTGGAGTCAATTCAGTCCTCCTTGAAGATGCTCGACTGGGGTAATGATCCGGCCCTCAAGCACTATGGTGTGCGTATCAACCCGAATAAGACGATTGTCAACGGCCGCCTTCTTCCCGCCCCAAAGGTCCAATTTGGTGCTGGCGAAGCCAAACCTGGCACTTCTGGACGATGGGACTTGAAGGGAAAGAAGTTCCTGACGCCCAACTCCGTTCCGCTGAAGTCATGGGGAGTGTGCGTTGTGCAAGCTCGCCGTGGAGGTAAACCAGACAGAAATGTCATTGAGAACTTTATCAAAGAGTTTATCAAAATCTACAAAGGCCATGGAGGTCGTGTGGAGAATACAGCCCCGGCATTTTGTCTTACCAGCACTGATGACGTTGCCCAATGGGTCACTTCAGTCTGGAACGCAGCTGGGAATGCCTCCCAGAGCCGTCCTCAAATCCTGGTGTTCATCCTGCCCGACAAGGACTCCAATACGTATGGTCGTATCAAGCGATCTGCTGAGTGCCGCTACGGCGTAGTCTCACAGTGCATGCAATACGCGCATGTTCAAAAGTGCCAGCCTCAATATATATCCAATGTGTGCATGAAGTTCAACGCCAAGCTTGGTGGAAGCACTTCTCGTGCCATTGGTCCCAAGACAGGTGGGCCTACGGGTATCTTCACGGTGCCTACTGTTGTCATCGGTGCTGATGTGTCGCACTCTGCACCGGGTGCCAAAACACCAAGTATGGCCGCCATGACCGTGTCTCAGGACAAGCTGGCTGTGAGATATGCTGGCGCATGTGAGACCAACGGCTTCCGCGTCGAGATGATTACTACGCAAAATATCAACAATATGTTGAAGCCGTTACTGAAGCAATGGATGACGAATGTCGGCGCGGGCAAAGTCCCGCAGCGTCTCTTCTACTTCCGCGACGGTGTCTCGGAGGGTCAGTTCGTTCATGTTCTGCAGCAGGAGGTTGCCGACATGAAAGCCTTGTTGAAGTCGGCTGATCCCAGCTCGAAGACGCAGTTCATCGTTGTTGTAGCTGGTAAGCGTCACCATATTCGCATGTTTCCCGAGCCTGGGAAAGGCGACAAGAACGGCAATCCACTCCCCGGAGCTTTGGTCGAGACCGGTGTCACCCACCCCTTCGAGAACGACTTCTACTTGTGTGGTCACGCCGCCATCAAGGGTACCGCTAGGCCTACCCATTATTCCGTACTTCTCAATGAAGCCAACATCACGAACGAGGAGCTGCAGACTTTGATCTACGAGCATGGTAAGAGATCCTTCATCGTAAAGTTGTGGCTAGGCAGCAGACTAACTTCTTCTCAGGTTACCAATTTATGCGGGCCACGACTCCGGTCTCAATCCATCCTGCCGTTTATTACGCCCATATCGTATCGGGCCGTGCTATCCCTCACGATCCCAAGTGGGTCGGCTCAACCGATGGCACGCCGACCCAGCAGCAAGCTGGTGGATCGCAATCTGGGTCACACGGCCAGGGTGGAAGTTCGTCCGCTCCGAACTATAACCCTGACAAACTCATGCCCATGCCAGACCAAGGCGGTATCGTCTCAAGCATGTGGTACATCTAGATCTCACTTCCCTAGCATTACAACTCTGTGTGACCTGGCGGACTCGAAAAGTTGGTGGTATACGATCAAGAATGGATCGTGGTGTGGAAAAGCTCCTGGAGCAAGGACATGGCGGAACTATGCAGTCTGTAGATTTGAGAGATGAATGCAGCGGCAGGGTTTGATGTCCTGCGAGATATGCCGACTACATAGCTGAGAAGATAGTCTTCGGCAAACACAAATGTGGTTAATCGAATGCAGCAAATGTCTGCAAGGTCGTCTACCCTGACTCGTCTGTGCCGTCAAATCGTTCCTCACACTTCGCGACCCTTTTTCCTGCCGGCTGTCATTCACATTACATTGTGAATGTTGCATTGGATATGGCCTAGTCTCGTTCCAGTGCTCCAACATATGCATGTATCAGCTGGAAGCTCGCTGACATGTATGCAGCCATGAGCATTACACGCACGATCAGCCTGTGCTGGAAGAGACTATAGGTACAGTCTCTTCCATCACGCGCTCAGCCTCACTTCTGCCTTTCAGCATCGATGAGCTACCTCGCCGCCATAACTTTCTGCACCCCTTTCACTCGGCAGAATGCATCTCGTCCTTCGACCATGAGTCTGCGTTGCGGACTTTCAAATTGTCCTCAAATCCAGCGGATCATGCTGATCATGGGCCTGAACTTGCGTCTAACCCCTCTCGCCTTCGGGACGATGGCGACACTGCACAGAATGATGGTACGTCGAGGGTGGCCTAGCGTGGACAGAAGTCCCGAAGATATGGCTTGATTCACCGCGTACGATTGGCTTTCAGGCCCAAACGCTTGCTTTTCAACTACGAAGACTGCTTGTGTCCTCGCTTGGCAACTCCATCGATATGGTCTTCGGGCCGTGGTAGTTTCTCCGGCCCCAGATCACGTACCATAGCACCGAGCTGATGACGCCGCCAGCGAAGACTGCAGAGGCGTAGTTCATGGTGTTCGTAGTCACAGGGAGTGTTGAGGGCATCGAGAAGAGCGGGATAGCGAGGAGACACCATGCTATTGTTGCATGATCAGTAACTCTCGTGCTGCATGACAAGGGCTGGGGGGTGACTTACCAATGGAGACAACATTACAGGCCGCACCAAACCAACCAAGATTATACCTGGCACCCACCAGGTTCCGCCGCTTGGTGAACAATGACACGGCTATCGGTATCACGTAGCTAAGCGTGAGGAAGATGACGCCAGCGCCGTTGAAGGCGTTGAACGCCGCACTGCTCCCGAGATAGATCAGCCCGAGGATGAGCTGGATAACCATGCTGAGCATCATCGCGTTCAATGGCACACCGAGTCTATCATTGACACGATCGAAGCCTAGGCGCTGAGAGCCTGGAATGGCGCCGTCGCGTGCGAATGCCCATGCGCATCGGCTCGCGGCGGTTGTGCAGCCAATGCCACATAAGATTCCCAAGAGGATGATGGGTATACATAGGACGAACGCGCCGCCGGGATTCCCGACTGCAGATTTCAGAATCACCGGCAGTGGTTGTCCGGAAGGATCGTTGATGATGTGCGAGATGTCTGGCAGGACGAAGACAAGGGGCACGAGAAATATGAAGCCGCAGACCATGTTGAGGATGACAGTGGCGACCATTGCTTTCGGGACCTGGCTGGCAGGTTTCCTTGTCTCGTCACACATCGATACGATCATTCCTGTCGACGAGGTGGCGTAGGCGGCATGTAGAAGCCCAACGCAGAAGGCCCAGCCGGAAGGCCGCCAGCCGGATGTTGGCTGGAACTCAGTGAAGGCGTAGCTCGCGGAGTGGCGGCCTTCTTTTGCAATGGCGAGAGTGCAGACGATGATTGCGAGCACACCGAGGAATGTCATGATGACTGCTGCCGTATCTAAACATCGAACGAGAAATTGTCAGCAACAGTTGCCGTCTGAATTCAATACTACGCATGTCATGCTTACCGAGCATCGGTAATCTTCTGTTCGCGAGCGCGCTGATGGTATTGCTCAATAGCGTAAGAATGAAGAAGATGAGGTAGATCTGATATGGTTGCGCGTCAAAGACTCCGTTTCCGATATCGTCCTCGAACACATTGATACACCCTATCAAGAACAGAGTCGTGCCGAAGTTGACACTCAGCGTGATGATGACGTTCCCCAGGAAGAACGACCAACCGGTCAGCCAGGCCATGAGCGAGCGCATCGATGGGGGCGAAAGCATATAAGTCTGGTAGTACACGCCTCCTGCAACGGGATAGACCTGACATTACGGTCAGTCTGGCATCATATGGCAAGAATACTATAAGGAAACCTACCGAGGTGATCTCTCCAAGACTAATGGCTACGCAGAGCATCAGGATACACACCAGTAGCCACCCCCAGATCACAGTGACCGGTCCGCCGCCGGTCAGGGGATAGATCAAGGTGGTGGACAGTCCGTATGGCACTGATGCTAAGACAAAGGACATGAAGGCCACACCCAAAGTTGATCTGGATCGAGCAAGGCGCGAGGAATAACCCATGGCCTCGATGATCTCATCAGCAGAGCCTCCAGATGCGGAACGCAGGCTTCGTGGTGGCATGACTTCTTTGGTAGATGCCGCTTTCGATGATGGGCGATGATTATTGCTGTGCGACGTCGGTGCAGTCATTGTGCCATACGGCTTGGGCTCGGACATTATTGGGACTCTACTCATTCCCACAGACTATGAGCAACGCCTATGGGGTCTCTCGATCAGCTTAGGTAAGGAGTGTGATATCCTGTACAACGATAAATGTTGCGTTGGGGTAGAATAGCTCGCTGGTGAAGGCAATTTGGAATGACTGGCGCATTGGCATCGGTCCGTTGTAACGAAAAGGATCTTCGGCCGGAAGGCCTTGCTGTTAAGGATCGCTTTTGTCGCTTTTGGGGGTTGTAGTTGCTGCTGGGCGATGCTGTAAGGACCAGGATCCGATCGACTTGTCTTTCGAGCTTTGCTTTGCTGGTAGTGTATGGAGTCGCCCGTGTGCAAAAACCGATTTCAAGGAAACCAAGCGTCAATATGAATTCGAGGTGTGAGGAGAATTGCTTGGAGAAGATGTCTGAGCATTGATTTGCTTCCTGCTCTAGTCCTACACAGCGAAGTGAAGTCTTGATACAACAGCCGGTTGGATACGAGGGAAAAAGGACGTAAACTCGATGAGCCAAAGGAATGTAAGTATAATTCGTATTCGGGAGATGTAGTCAAAGCAGGTCTTCTTCGAAATGCCTCTGCTGCGCGACTTTCTTGATGTTTTCATAACATAAGTCGATGCATCTAGGATGCGTGGGGTGGAACGTAATTATAAGCAGTGAATTTTCTCGACGTCGGCTACTGAAGGCTGAGGTGGATCCGTGGCGCATCGCCAGCCAAGGACCCATTTCTCGCCAAAGGCGTGCACAACTTCTCTTAGTCGATGCCAACAAGCACAATCAACATATATTGAGAAGTGATGCCAAGCCAATGTCAACCGCAGCATAGCCTCATGATACACGCTCGCAAGCAGAACAATATCGCGCTGAGCTCGCGTCATCATACCGACCTGGCGTCATAGGAATTGGCGTGCACGTCGCACGTGGACATGAATGTCTTGGCCGAGTTGGCGTGCGTCGTTTGATACATGAACATGGATAGTTCGGCCTGTCAGTGGATACACTGGGAAGTCTCTTGGCCAGTCCAAGACATCCACCCGCGGGTTTGCTCGCGGCGCAATCATCAGATACCTGGCTTCATGTTATACATACTGCACAGTGACGTGGGCGCGGTTTGGCGTTGGGGAGGTCGAAGTATCTCCTCCGGTCGACCAATCTACGTGCTCTGGTCCATCTTTCCGAGGACTGCCAGCTCGACCTTCATTACCTTTGCGATCTACGCAGACCTCGGAAGTGACTTGACCTTCACGACTGTGTCTTTTTCGAGGCGTAGTAAGGCTACAGCTAGTTGCCCATCAATCAAGCCCATAACAAAGTCATCCGACCGTGGTTCGTGCTCTCTTGATTCAAGGTGAACCTCACAATATTGCAACACATTCTCTACGCATCATTCATCCCAGCTGGAGAAAGATAAACTTGAAAAGCCCGAATGCAGAATCGCTGAATATTCTTCGTCGAGACCAGCTTTCAAATTCGCAGATCGACGGCAAAATCCAGGATACCGTCCATAAACCCAAGAAACAAGTGTCTGTCGGACGAGGCCATCCCAGATTTTGGGTCGACTTCTCGCCCAGAATACTACCGTCTCCAGTGCTATCATGTACAGATGTAGTTATAATTTTGTACTTTGGAGTGAGTGAAGTCAAGCACGGCCTCTTCTCACTTTGGGAGCCAATCTCACCTTGGTGGAGACTCGCTTGGGAAAGGGCGCAACATTCGTGTAATGAGGTTCGCACTCCTCGTAAGGCGAGGTAGTACGCCTTGTGCTTCGCCATGACATCGATCGATCACTTTAGGGATGACATTGTTACGTATTGTCCTGATGTGTTGAACGTACATGTGTTCGTGATGCTGGAGGAACGTGCTTGAGGTCGTTGTGTTCTCCACGTCGCTCACGTGCCATCCTTCACCTCACCTACGAAACATGATCTCTACTATTCTACGGCATTGGCTTTTTGCCGCCAACGACCATTGTTACCTCCTGCCAACGGTTGCATAGAGGCGGAAAAACCAACACGAACCATATTACGATGTCTGGCCTAACACAATGGGGCGTATACACCCCGTCGAGCACCACGGCCAACACTGTGCAGTCGTTGTCGCAAAAGCCTACATTACCGCCACCACAAACGTTTGATATCTTACCACCGTTGCATGAGCTTTTGGCGCGCATCGACCATGTCTCTGTTCCAGGGGACATGTCCCCCAGTAATGACCAGGACGACTCCATCGGATCACGATATCTTGAAGTACAACCTCTTGAGCCCAAGGATCTGCCAGCAGAAGCTTTAGTTCTCAAGTCCAAGATCAGAAAGGCGTTACGCGAACTCGAAAAGCTACCAGATATGGATCGAAGTATTGAGGACCAGAGAGAGGAAATCGCCGAGTTGGTGCAACGCAAAGCAGACCAAGAGGACATGATTAAACGGCTGTCTGCAGCTGCGCAGGCTATGAGGGACGAACTCACAAGATCACGTTGAGCAGAGTCACTTTCGGTGTGACCAGTTTGCTGGATGTGTGCAACAGGTCTATCTCGTGTTGTCGCTATGTAAGAATATGATCATTGGTCATGCATTGCACTCGAAGAATGGGGGCGAAGTGGTACCACCTGCAGACGGTGTCCATGATACGAATGAGTGAAGCTATACACATCATCAATCGACCTTTGGGTCCACGAATTCATCAGCGTTCAGTGAACTTGCATACCTACCACGACGATTGGCGTGCAGGCGCGTCCACCTGGTGAAGTCCGCCCGAAGCAACACTTTGATATAGAAGGACCTCATTCGACCGTTGTCGTGCTATTGCTACAAACCATATCACCCGACGAACAGCATTGCACGTCTCCAGGACTTCATCATTAATCATGGGTGCACTCTACTTCGGCACTCCTACTGATCAGAAAGCCATCATTCCATGCTATCTACGCGAGCTGGACAAAGACATGCCCATCTTGCATCTCTGCAACCTCCTCAAGGCTCGTAATTTGGACCCACGTGCTGAAGTTGAGCGTATGGAGGCAGCGGTGACCACGCTAGGGCTTGCTGCGAACGAATTCCAAAAGGAAGTGCAAGCATTGGCATCTGCCAGGATCATGGCAGCTAGCGAGATGGAGACCCAGTCCATGTTATTAGCAAAAATGGAACCGCTGCAACGGTCGAGGCAGGCGATACTGGACAAACTGGAAATGCTCGCCGGCGACATCCAGATTTGTGTAGGTTGATAACTCTCCAGGAGAACAGTAAGCTACGTGCCCCACTGATGATGTGTGCAGAGCGAGCCAGATCTAGTCAAAGGTGTTGCAGACCTCCAGAACGAAATGCTAATTGCTTGTGCTGGCATATCTATGGCTGCGTGGCGTAGACCAGGCTACTCTACTCATTCAAGATTTGGATAGGCAGAATTTCCATGGTACCAGCGCGAAGTGCTCTGTAGGATCTAATAATGTTACCAATGAGGACAAGGAACGGGCATATCAGGTAGCATTCTACTGCGCGTGCGATTCGGACCAATTGATCCTTTTTCGAGTATCGGACTAATTCATGACTTTCTCCGTCTCCCGTATTGTTGTCTTACTCGAGAGTTGTTCTTCCCATTCGAATGTGGTGCTGCACTCAGCGAACGCGAATTGTCCTATCCTTCTCCCACTCCGCTCGATCGGAGTCGTACCTGGGTAATGGGTGCTCCGTACATGGTGCCAGCCACGCCGTGATAATCGTCCCCATGGTCTGTCTTCCTGCTTGGAGGGATGTTCTGCTCAAGCTTTCTTGCACCGCGGCTTACTACGCTGTACTACTCCATCATCTTTGGCCTCGCAACCCGAACACGTCTGCTGTGCCAACAGCTTGCAGTATCGTTCTCAATGTAACATATCATCCCCTTAGCTCATCACTTCTTTCCCTTGCCTTTCGCGACGCCCTTCGAGGAATATACTGTGGTCGGCAGCTTGTTCGTCTTCGCTGCCTCGGCACCACTCGCAGCAATTAGATCCATAAGGGATTCGTCCGAGTCCTGTGCTTGTTCTTGAGTAGCGTCCTCGCTTTTCGATGATGTCTATTCATGAACCTCGTTAGCAAATGCCGTCCGCGCAGCGAATGCACATATGACTTGACGATGTACTCACCTCTTCTCCTCCTTCCACCGCATCAGCATCGAACCCTCTGCCGAACCGCTTGCGAAACCTTCGTAACCGTCCGGCTTCATCCTCTTCCACGTTCAGGAATTTCTGAGAACTTGGATTCCATAACGGCGAGTTCTTGGTGTCTTTCGTACTCCGATAGATCGGTTGTGGTGATGTGGTTCGGTGGAGGAATGTGGAGCCATCAGATAGGGTGATCAGTTGGGTGAAGGTGTATGGCCTTTTCGGTCGGCGGATGAGCGAGGCATTGCGGACTTGGTGAACACATTGGGTTGCGAAGGCCGTGGGCCGAGTAGAGTTCAGTTGAAGCATGACTTGTTGCAGGGTTTCAGATCGCTTGATGAAATGCGCCGGTCGAATGGTAATGGTAATGGGACTAATAAAAGTGATGGTGTTTGCTCGCATTGCACTGCGGCGAAACGAGCGGACTCCCGAGAGGTGGAACTTCACGTCAATGGATGGACCATCGGAGTTCAGCAGCTCCCACATCACATCAAGCGAGGTATGCCCTGGCGGGTCATACGTGAACTCTTCTACGGTGCCATTTTCAGGAATCCTCTTCAGACATGTCTCATCACGTCTCGGCAGAGTGGAAGTTCTACCATGCATTCTTCCGTTGGGCTACCATATGTGAACCTCACATGCATCGCAGCGTTCGCATGCCAAAAGCTCGATTCTCTCAATCTCTGCCTGGTTGGAAACCCAAATCACATCGACATTATGCTCAGCTCACAAAGGCTGCACCTCGCGTTAGTGTGCAGTGGCTGAGAAGCCAGGAAGTCCAAAACGACACTGACTTGCCTTTCGAAGCTATTGAGATATTCTGCCCGGCCGTGCGGTACAGAACAGATGCTCATGTCGTGATTGAGACGGCCGTGCCTGAGAAGCGGGTCAAGGAAATACAAAAGAAGTTTGGTGAAGATCTGAGCGGCCTGCTGGCAGGCTACGCTGGCACGTCTATCGACCTTGGCCGAACGATCTACAAAAGGCAACAATATGTAGGCTTGGTGCGTTGTGTGATTATCACTGGGCCAACTCAGGACGTATCATACTTTCTAGCAGTGTTGAGGAAAGGTGCAGCAGTGGAGCAAAAGAACAAATTTAGACAGAAGATAAACAATTACAAGCTGATCTCTGAGCATGATGGCAAGGAAGGCTCGTTCGGAGAGATGACGGTTCGCGACAGTGTGTGGGAGAAGATCGGCAAAAAAGCTATCGAGCTCTTTGAGAACGAACGTCCTGATAGTAAGACACCGTACACGTTCTCCGTTGGATCGCCCTTCGTTCATCGGCCAGAAAGCGGTGTTGAGCACCTTCTGCGGGTCTTGGTACTTGGTGGTCGTCACTCGCTTGCGATGATGCGATTGAAGCAGCTCTTCAGAGCAAACGATCCCGACCACATCACAGTTAACTCAGACAAGGGGAACTCACAGCAAGTCTCGGTGGCGGAACCGCATGGGGCAAAGGCTTCCACTGTCTCGGCGTCATTGCTTAAGCAGCCAGTAACCGACGTACACGACAGATCTTCTATGGTATCCAGTGCGAAGAGCGGCTGGACAAGCTCCTCGAAATCTACCAGCGAAGCTTCGCAGCACTCCGCGCTGAGCACTCCGGTCACTGCTCGAGCCATCCGACAGCCTACCATCTCTCAACTTGCGGATACGCTACGAATGGCTCTGCGGCCACTCACTTACCCCGTTGTTGTCATTACGACTAACAGCTCGCACGATCCGAGCAACAGCCATCCTCGTGGAGTTGCTGTCTCGTCATTTGCGGCGGTCAGTCTTGCCCCTCCGATGATCAGCTTCAATTTGAAGCTGCCATCAAGATCGTGGAGTGCGATGCAAGAGACAGGTGAGATTGCTGTGCATATCCCTGCAGGCAGCTCCGAGGGCGCTGCGGTGGCCGATGCCTTCACTAAGCCTTACGATGACCCCGAAGAGCCTTTCAATGCCCTTCAAAGTCGAAACCTGGTCAAATTAGACAATGCACGACCGAATATTGGCGCACCTCATTTGTGTCATGCTGGGGCGACTCCAAGGGTCATCACCGCTGTGATTGACGCCAAAGTTCTTCCCGAGAAATGTGTTGAGGTAGGAGACCACTTCATTGTTGTCGCGGCAGTGACTGGCGTCAAAATTCAGGGTATCGACACCGCGAATACTGAACAAGTTGCGAAGTTTCGCGTGAATGCCAGCGCACTATCTTATGGGAGGGGCGTCTACCGACAGGCCGGGAAGGTAATGCAGATAGAGCGTGAAGAGAGGCCGGCATATACTGGCCGAACAAACGTCGCTAGATCCACAGCCGCGTTTCCTGACACAAAGCACCTCTCCAAGATAAATTTGTCAAGCCACCCAACCCAGATATTTCGCGAAGACCAGATCTCGGCGGTCCAGAACGAAGCTGCAGATCTTGAGAAAGAATTCGTAGACGAAGTGGCGAGGCTGGAGGGAGATGACTCGAGCGAGTTCGCCGGTGCTCGCGATGAAGCAGGCGACGAGGAGTTCTTCCGTTTTGCATCGCAACGGCCGGACGAAGATAGCATCGCAGATATTGCACATCATGATGAAACGAACACCTCTCAGAATCGGCATCTTGCGGGTCAGGCTTCTCAGAAGGACCATGAAGGCAAGGATGCTACAGCAGGAACAGTTGTGAACCACAATGCCGCAGACACTGCACATACTCAGCATGATGAGAGCCGCAGACCTGTTCCAGAAGAGCCACCCAAGTCGCTCGACGGCCAAAATCCAGGCGGAACTTCTTCTGCACCTCTGCCCACCCTTATCAGACGAGGGCAGGATACTTCAGGTGGCGGTGAATGGGGCACGGGTGAGGGCGTGTCGAGGAGGGAGCGCACTTGAAGTCACTTTGCTCTAAGATCCAAAGCTATAGACATTGACAAAGGCTTTGATAGGCGTCACTGGTGTTTGGTGTTTCAAAGAGCGCTTCAGCCAGACACCACACTTCGAAGTGCGACAAGCTCTCCTAGGCTTTCCATGGCTATAGCTCTAATTCGACACTGGGAAGCGGCGAACGCTTGCAAGGACGGACATGTGGTAACGCTTACAGCGATTCGGGATCTACAGGCCCAGAAGATGTGGCAAGCTAGAAACTCATATACGATGTACCGCTGTGGACTCTACCTGAGGGACCTATAGAATGCTATTCCGACAACCTCTCCTGTCATATTATATGATGCCAACTTCCCTTGCGCCACTCGTTTTCGTGCGCAACATGGCTGTCAAGCTACCTCAAGACCTCTATATGTCAATAACAAGATACATGTAACAAGGAGATCCCCTAGCGGATGTTAATGATTTGAAGATGTAACATGAAGATGTGAAATGTTCATTAGGTACATGTAGTGTGAGCATTACCTTACAAAGCCTCTACTAGAGAATCGCCAGCAGATTCTTCCCCTCCCAGGGAACCATGGCAGAAAGTTGGAAGAAGGGCCCCTCCTTCCCAGATTCAGAGAAACCAAAAGATTGTAGAATGGTAGAACAGCCCCAAGGTAAGGTAACATGCCTCGAGGTGCATTAAACGTATATAGGTGATGCTGTAACTCCATGAACCCGTGGAAGACCCATACCCGATGCAGAAACCCCCATAAAAAAGGTGCGCGTATATGCGAAATGCCATGCACACATTACATGCCTCTACACAAGGATTATGCTGCGCCAGCAACACCGGCTGTTGTGATTGCTCCCGTCGAACCAGACAGGGCGCTATGCAGGGCGGCGCCGCTGTTGCCACCACCGCTGCTGCGCACGGCCCATTTGCGGCTCTTCATGACAGTCGTGACGGCGTGGCGGATAACGACACCGGCCTTCTCAATCTCCTTCTTGGTGAGGCCAGTGGTGATGCAGACCTTCAGGGCTGGCTGCGGCTGCCATTCGCGAGCGAGGTCCTTGGGGTTTGCGCCGAGGGCGACAGGCATGCTCTTGAGGCGGGTGACGAGGACGCCGTTCGCGAGGCACTCGTCGACACAGTCGCGCAGGATGGCTTCTTGATCTATGATGGAGAGGTGGCGATCGGCGACCACTTGAGGCTTCAGCACAAGCAGCTGCACTGGGTTATCGATGGAGGAGGTGCACATAATCCAGTCGGAGCGGGGGTCGAGTTGCGCGCGGATGGTGCGGATGTGTTCGCGGAGTGTGATGATGTGGGATGGTTGTTCTTGGAGAAGGGCAACGGTTTCGCTGGCGGTCGTGGCAAGGAGAGCGGGAAGAGCGGCGGAGAATGTGTATGCTGCTGCGGAGAGGCGTTGATGCTCGACGATCTCAGCGGTGCCGGCACAGAACCCACCGCCAGACGCAAGAGCGCCAGCCAAACCGCCGATCAGCAGATCAACGTGCATGGGGTCGACGTTTTGATGCTCGGTCACACCACGACCGGTGCGGCCGAGGATACCATATGACCAGGTCTCATCGAGCATGAGGCGGAACTTGTACTTGCTCTTCAGCTCGACAATGCCAGGAAGATTGACCATGTCGCCCACATTTTCAAACAGACCCTCAGTGACGATGAATCGGCGCGTCAGGGGCTTCCCCTGTCCCTCCTTAACCACTCTCTTCAGCACCCGTTCCAGATCCTCCATATCATTATGCTCGTACCACCGCACCTGACTTCGTGAGATCTGCAGACCCTTTCGGATCGGGAAGTTGACCGCCTTGTCCGCAACAATGATATCGCCTCGCTTGCTGAAAGCCGGGATGACCGACGAGATAGTCGAAAAGCTTTGCGCATAGATGATGCATGCCGGCACGCCCAAGTGCGCCGCAATGTCCGCCTCGCTCTTGACGTGCACATCCTGCGTGCCGTAGAAGCCGGGCGGACTGCATGGCCCTACACCGTATGTCCGCACAGTGTTGACAGCCTTGTTCGTCAAGTCCGGGTTTGCAGCAAAGTTGTAATGATTATAGCTTCCCAAGTTCATGACCGTCCGGCCAGAGCCTGCGAGTTTCGCCTTGGGTCCGGCGGGCCCCACGATGACAGGGCGCTTCTCGTTGTCCGCGCGCTCGAACTCGCTTTCGAGCGCAGCGAGGGGCTCGGGGGTCCAGTCCTCGACCAGCTCGTCGATTTCATCTTCAGTCAACGGCACATTCTTCACCTTCTTGGTGCTGTACGTCGGGGCCAACAGGTAGCGGACGGCGAAGATGACGAGGAACAGCTCGACGGCGGAGCGTACGGGGTCGTTCTGGTAGGAGGAGCGGATGTACCTGACTAGGATCGCAGAGCCAGGGATCTTCTGAAGGGAGTTGATGGTCGTGTCGACGAGGTGGAGGGCGGTGGCGGGCAATTCGCCCGACTGAAAATGCGCAAGCATCGAGGTGGAATTCATGGTGGGTGGGCCAAAGTCGAAGATATCCGGAGCATGCCTAGAGTATTTGCACGTAGCATCATTGTGCAGTCCGGGAGTTCGAAGGAGTAGTCATCATTCCATGCAGCACTAGTCCCTGCATGGTAACTTTGGCTTCCGACCCAATGCAGAAACACTTCCGCTCTAGCGTGTTTTACCTGTCGCGTCTGTCATGACGAGATGGAAACGAGCACGGGCAACGATGTGGCTCAGCGTTGTGATTAAAATATGTTTTGCTGGATTAGAACAACTATCTACAATGACTACTACGGCTCGGCTTCAAGCAAACATATGAAAGAACCATACTGTGTCGAACATTCGCTTCAATCCTAGAAAAGGGTGATCGGCAGTGACGCGTCAAAGCGCGTTTTTTCAGCCCGCCCGTTTTCTTGCGCAAAGGGTATCCATATAGTTTGATCAAACTCCACAACGCCGCTTCTTACGATCCAGAAAATGAAGTAAGCAAACATGCTGAATAGCGTTGAGCTGTGCGAGCCAACTCATATCGGCTGTAATGGAGGAGGTACATTGCGCGATTCTCGCAAATGCCCAAGGAAATTGATCATGGTCTCGTAATCGCTGTGAAAATCGTGTGAAAAGTGTTGGGTGTGAAGGCGAATTTCGAAATGTGAGGTCCTGCAACACATCAAGGTATAAGCTCGCCACCCAGCTCCATGCCTAGACCATCTGTACGACTGCTGCGTGTGGTCATTGGGCTGCTGGAAATTGGTGGAGCGAGTGTATCAAAGTTGAGCTTTCGTCTCGCTTCGCGGGTCGCAGCAGGAGTTCTGCCAGCGATAGGGGTACGTGTCCAGTGCCCTTGAGCTGGACTCGGAGTAACATTGACGAAGTCTGCAAAGTTGAAATTGTTGCCAGGCGTATTTGGTGCAAAGCCAAGCAATCCAGCGCCACTCGTGCCAGGTGTCATATGTGAGGACGGGAGAGGCGTGGACTTGCACGGTGGGGTGGTAGGAGGTTGTATGATCGTCTTGGAACGAGTGTTGTGACTGGGTGGTGGAGAGTTGTGAAGGAACATGAGGAGATCGGCACCCTCCTCGCCAGTTTTAGGTGTGCGTGACCACGAGACCGTCAAGGCTTTGCGCATCTGGCGATCTGGGGGAGGTGTCCGCGGTGGTGAGGATGTGATGCGGGTGGATGCATTGATGCTAAAGCTGTGAACAGGCAAGTCGGCATCGTCGTCTTCGCTGTGGATTGGAGAAGGCGGGCTATCCGGGATAGTAGAGGTCTCGGAGATGAAGGACAGATGTGAGATGTTGTGGGATGGGAAGCGTGCATGCTTCGCATGGTTGATAGGTGAAGATTCCGGAAGGCTGTGGTTCTTCTTCCATGACGCCTTTCGTGCGGGTGGTAGCCTCTGTCGTCGACCAGTGACTGCGCCTGACGATGCAAAGCGGTGCATATCAGGACGAAGCCGTTTGTTTCCTCTGATGCTCCCTGGCCGGGAGAAGTCATCAGACAGCATGGGAGCCGTCAGCGGGGAAGACTCCAGTCCGCAGCTCGACTGCAGTCGGCTGGATGTGGTCGACGCCGTATCAGATATGGTATCATTGCTGCTGGCTGGTCTCTTTCTCCGCAAGCGCTCTTCAATCTGTGGTTCAATGGCATCTAAGCTCATGTTCTCCCAGCCATTCTGGATCTTGACATTGGCGAGAGCAAGTCGATCTTGCAGGGCACGAGTGATCTGCGGCCAAGGAGGATTAGCGAACGCATCGAGCAAAAAGTCGAGGACGAGGGAAAGTCTGAAACATACCTTGGAGACATGAACTCTCCGCATCACCTTGGTGGCCACCTCATTCGGCTGCTCGAGGTGGTAGGTTGCGGCCATAGCTGGCAGAGATAGGGAGGGGTGTTTCAGCTGAATCGTTTCCACTGCAAGTCGAGTGCAGACGCCGAGACTGATCTATCAATCGTCACAGGATCGAGATTGGGCAGACTCAGGCACTGCTTCAGGAAAAGCGAACAGCAAGTGCAGTCAGCATACTGATCAGGCACAGCTAGTCAAGACCGAGAAGGAGAAGTGTATGGTGCAAGAAGTCAGAGCTGTGGTAACACCAGTGACAACGACTCTCGGGCTACGGTACAAGCGAAGTTGGGCGGGTGGAGTGGTCGGCAGCCATAAGTCGGTGCATCGGCCTTATTGGTGCTGCAGCCTCTCAGATCGACGATCGTGTGCCTGCCCACGAGCCGCACAAATTTGCAACGTCGGCGCAGGAAAAGTCGATAACAAGATAGGGATGTATGAAGCAGATTGATTGATGCTGGAATCTACCATAGAGATGCATTGGGGATTAATCAATCGTATGAATGCTGGTTCCATGAAGGTACACAAGGACATATGTACAGGGCATGTGGCTTGGCCATAGGTACAGTCGAGCCTTGCATGAGCACATGCGAGCGAATCCCGTCTCGTCACAAAGCCCGCCATTCTTCGGGGATAACCACCGACTTCGACATGCCTACGGATTGCACAGCTTTTCATTCCAGACGCGCAACAGAATGACCGTATGTGAATAGTCTCATGCGAGGAACAACTTCATCAGCATCAGCACGAGCATTCGAAGACCGACCTCGAGTGTCCACTTCCACGCTTTTAACACGTGACGGCCGGTCATGGCCGGGTGGCGTCAGCGAGATCATCCAAAGCAGGATCCAATCACAAAAGCCAGCATTGCTTCAATCTTGCAGCTGTGCCCTGAAACTGGGTCCTCAGTGAAGCTCGCAGCTGATACGGCAGGACTGAATCCTCGAGATCATGGATGTTCAGGAGAGGGGTATGGAAACTCAAGAGCTCGCTAGATGTCCTGTACGAACCATAGCGAGCTGCATGTACTCTGCGTCGTTCCGGGCTGGGCAAGAAATGGTGTTGCGTTTGCCGGCGTCTGGCACTGCCGCAGATGCCCCATCTATATGCGATCGATCGCTATAATCAGGTTCACGCAATCTCAGTGCAGGAAATGATGTGGGATGAGTAGGTCTCAGCCGGATCACTTGTGTCTCTGTGCATACGGTTGGCCCAGGAGCGCGAGAGGAGGCATCGAAGCCATCCCTGCTTGACGTGTATGCTGCCATGCAATCAAGACAAGCTGGATCAGTCCAGACATTCATGCATGTCAGCGCCTGGTAGCCAGATTGGCTTCATGCATGCATATCTCTGAACTGTCCCTAAGCTAGGTCTCTGTATTCCAAGGTGTACCATGAACACTGTACTTGGCTGATTTAGCTCTCCCACGATGATAATAATAACACTTAACCCAATGTCTCACCAACGCTACTGTACGACCCGCAGCCGCAACCTTGTTTTTTCCTTCTTTCTCAATTCTTGCCATTTGTTGCGCGAAATGGGTCAGATCAATGTTGACTATTGACATAAAAGTCATGTTGAAGGGAAGAAGAGACTGCAAAAATTCGAGCCGTGATGAAAATGAAAACAAGGCTATGAATAAAGGAAAGTTGGTTGGTTCACGGTAGGCGTGATGAAGACGAGGCTTTGACACCAGTCGTAAACTGGGAATTAGGCGGGCCAATGCTGTCATCTGAAATTGTAGATACCAGCGCTGATAAGGCGATCAGTACATACCTTCCATCTGTTAATGCTGCTGCTGAGTGTGTACGTTTGAATTGTCGCTTATAACCAGAGATCTGGTACGCTCGGTCTGATTAGAGCCTGCATAAGATGAGGGAGAACCCTACCAAAAGCAGATGTCGCTGATCAGCGCATATCAAATCCTGCATTCTTGCCCAGCCCTCGTATCTTCGGGGAATGGGCCGCGGGGCAGTGAGTTGTAAGACGCAGGTGTCAACTCTCATCGAACAGGCATCGTTCCCAGCATTTTCGGACACCTGCAGCTAGCCCCAACTTTGACATGCACGACACGGCACCGGCGTCACTCCATCCTGTCATCACTATTGCCGGTTTGTTTCAAGACAAGGACAGGCCGCAAGTCATTCAAATCCACATCTGGCCCAGAGCCAAACGACGGCTTTTGGCGTGTTGTCAGCCTCCCGCATTGGCGATGAGCTTGTCTTGCTTCACCATCTCACGATGACTTCCGTGACGTCTTTCGAGATCCGGAGCGTTCACATATTGCAAACATTACCATCGCTCGTATTTCGCGTCGAAGTTGTAGATCACTAGCAGTAGGTCAGCGTCCATTCACGTAGTCGAAGTGTGTGATGTAATTATAGATGGATCAATCCTGCATGAGCCTCAGGTGGTCCTAGTGGCCCGGATACCTGTAGCTTCTAAAACCGCAACTCAACGGACAATCAATCCTCATTCCGGCCAGTTTCATCGTACTTCTGCACGTCTTTCTTCCTCGTCGGTCGTCGCATTGTATCGGTGCTCCATCCTGCATTCGTGTCTTTGTGGTGTCCCAATTCCACCTCTCAGCCTGGGGCAGTAATCCGCATCATCAATCCGGTCATCAAGCACGTGGTGGAGCAGCAGCCGGCCAAGTTCCACCACCACGTCCACCACGTCCACCACCACAACAACACACTCTGCTACCTCACTTCACCTTTGTCCTCGTCATCTCCTACATTCTCTTCATTACTCACCGGCCGGTAACTACGCCTGCCACCTTACACTCGCTAGCTGGCCCGAACATCCGCCAGCTTCCTCGAACCGACATCGACTACCTGCTGCCAGCTGCCACTTCGCGTACTGCCGTGTCACCATCGTGCTCGACGTGACTTACCTGACGGAGTACCGGTTCTAACTCCGTCTGCGCCTCACAGGCTCTCTGGCAGCAATGCCTGCCTTCTTCAGGGACCTCAATCTGCGTCGCAAGTCCAAAGCTTCCTTCAGAAATACCGATGCGGAGACAAACTCGATCTCCAATTCCGGAAACACCTCTGGTAACGAAGTGAGCAATGATAACACCAGCGACGAGCCCCCAACGCTTAACAAATCCTCCTCTACGTTGAGTTCCTTCTTTGACAAACACTCCCCTCCCGCAACCATCTCCTCGCTGAAGTCCAAATCTCACACCTACCTGCCCCACGCCAATGGCACCAGGACACCTCCAGTGTTGCAAGATGGCACCAACTCAACCAGACCTCGTCTGCCCACCGCACAAAGCAATCGTATGAGTCTGATGGTCTGTCGTCGCTGGAGCTATACCGTGGAAGGAATGTTTGGGCTGATACATAGTGCAGGGTGCATCGATCAACGATGGCGAGTCTACGCCCCGAAACGGCCCCACGCCCACGTCCGCGTATGCGCCTAGAATCACTACCGTTTCGGATAAATCATGGGTATGTGGATTGTGAGAAAGTGCAAGAATGCATGCTGAAGTAAGGTCACAGGTCAACCAAAAAGTACTTCTCGTGATGGGGAGCTGCGCAGACGTCGCTCGCCCGATCGATGGTTCAGTCACAGTCACACACCATCAAGACATGTTTCCACAACAAGTGTGGCCAGTCAATGATTCCTACTTCAAGGCTCTCATATATCTGACGCCTGGTCCGAACCGTCTGCGCTTCGACTTCACATCCCCCAAGTTGTCGACGCACAACGGACAGCCGCAAGTGCACTCCTCATGGCTCTCGGTCAATTTCCTCCCTCTCATTGCCTCGCCACCTTTGCAGCTATGTATCTTGGTCGCGAAAGACTCTCCAGAGACGTATGATGCAGTTCCTGAAAGAGTACAGAAGGAGGGCAATGGGTTGGAGACCGCAATCCGCAAGTTCAGAATGGCAGCTTATCTGTGGCAGGCATTCACCGCCGAGCAGATGCAACGTAATGGCTTCAGTCGTCGATGCTACCGTTACGAGGAAGAGTGGCAGCCAGGAACACTCAGCTGGAAGGATATGGAGCAGGGGACCATGCGCAACGAAGCCAAAATTCATGTGATCAGGATGGACAAGACTGTGGCGGAGATTAGAAATCTGGACTATGCGCAGCAGTATGGGCCGGCTAAGAAGAATGGTGAGCTCTTCAGCATTGCCACGGATGCCGTGCGCGCATATTTCGCGCCACGCCCAGGACAGAAGCAGTATGTCTCCTGCATGTTCCTGGATTCAACGTGGGACAAACAAATTGGCACGATTCGTGGTCACGCTGCATTGGGAGGGGGAGACGACCAGATCAAGCTGGCAATCTTTGGAAGCCACGCTCTGCAATCTTACCCTGCGCATCTGGAAGAAGTTGTGCCGGCGTTCACAGACTGCACTCGGACCGATACCAACTACGTCGCCAATGATTGCAATGAATCAGGCAGCAACTGGGAGGCGGCCAACATTGGGATTGGTGCACACCTGCACGAGACTGGTCATCTTTTTGGGTGCCCACACCAAGAATCTGGTATCATGCTCCGCGACTATGTTACGTTGAATCGCACTTTCACCACACACGAGCCCTTCTCCACAAGGACAAAGCAGCAAGGAAAGCGGGTGATCATGCAGCAGGATGAGTGCGCATGGCACCGTCTCGACACCCTGCGATTCCGGTTCCATCCTTGTTTCCAGCTCCCATCTGACCAGGCGCCCGCCATCGAAGACAATGTTCAGGCATGGGTCGTAGACAACGGCACGGTTCTTGTCACGGCATCCAGCGCGATCGGGTGGATCGAGTTATTTCCCGAAGGTGATGATTTGTGCCACCACTGGATTGAGTACATAGATCTCAAGATGTATGCCGGGGGTTCTCCGAAGCAGATCATGTTGACAGAGCAAAAGTTACGGGACGAGTTGCCGGTGGAGAAGAGAAAGAAGAAGCTTCGCATCGAAATCTTCTCTACTGGTGGTGCCAAACACGAGATTAAGGATTTCGCACAACTTGTTAGCGACAAGAGCAAGGTGAAATTGCCCGATGGTTCGTCGGGATACAAAAGCTCCAAGCTCGGATACTCCCAAATGAATGATACGAAGCCCACCGAAGTGGTGTTCAGAACCCATGAGAAGCCGGCCAAGCTGATGCGACTGGTCAAGGTTTACCATGGTCAAAGCTTGGACGGCCTCGAATTCTTCTACGAGGATGGTCATAGCGACTTATTCGGAAAGCGTGGCGGCAGACCTGGAGGCAGCGACTTCGTTCTTGATATTAGAAAGGGTGAATGGATCGCTGGATTCTACGTTCGTGCCGGCCTTTGGATCGATGGCATCCAGATCTTGACCAATCAGGGAAGATCTA
The DNA here is from genome assembly GCA_003012245.1 of Microcyclospora tardicrescens. Classification (NCBI taxonomy): domain Eukaryota; kingdom Fungi; phylum Ascomycota; class Dothideomycetes; order Capnodiales; genus Microcyclospora; species Microcyclospora tardicrescens. Next base: position 182,802 of record PXOE01000068.1, read on the forward strand.
GCGAGATGTATGGGAATGCTACCGGAGGCTCTGGGTGAGTTCCGTCTCGGACATGACGTGCATTGGAGTGAGCAAAGCTAATAGTGGTCTTGTGTAGGTATCACCTTCTCCCTCCTGTTGGCTACAACATTGCCGGCGTCTTTGGCACATGCGGCGCCTGGATCGACAGTTTCGGATTGATCATCAAACGTTGAAACAGCATCAACCACGAAACGAGAAGCATAAAGCAACTTTGTAATTTTGGGTACGCGGACGACGCACAGAAGGTTCAAGCGTTGACAAGCACGCTGGTGCCAATTCGACTGCAACTCCACTTCAGCTTCGCACGATTCTATGCTCCAAGATATCCCTCGGTATAGCCGAGCATGATGCTATTTGCACCAAGGCAAAACCTGGCATGTTTGCATGTCTGCAATTTCGTCCACGACTCCTTCAAGCAAGAGCATTTTAATCCACTGTATAAAAGGACGACGACCGCATGAAAAACCTGCATCTCTGGCGTCTTGGGCTTTCTCAATGGATACACCTTTTTCATACCTTGACGGAAACATAATGCAATAACTCGGCTTTGGGGTCCGCCATGGACTCCGGAATCGCACGGGAACGAGGCAACAGAACTTGATTGTGGATCTCTCTCTTCACTAATACAACTTATATGACGAATGGAACCTCGCGCGCAGAGCGGCCGATACACCACTGTTACGAGCCGTACCATCTGCTGTGTGAACGTGGAGGAAATAATTGTGGTCAAACGTAGATGTGGCTGCAGCACTATAGACGCGCATCGCTGGTGTTTCCATGATGCTCGGGACTTTTTCCTTTTTCCTAACACTTTACTTCCGGTGTCCATGCCACATCGGGCAGGGATGTTTCACTTCAAAAGGCAAGCTGGAGCTGAGCACTGTGAGGCGTGAGCCTGTCGAAAATCGCGCGCCGGAACGAGAGAATTGGGCGCCGCAGATCTGAGAAACAGGGGAGCGATGTTGACAAAGGAAGAGAGGGCAGGGCGAGAAATCGGGTCAGTGGGAAAGGACGGATGGGACAGGCGAGGTGCTTGCCACTGGCACTACATGTATGAACAAAAAAGGCAATGCGGTTGTTAGAAGCAGCGTGGAGACGACCTCGGGACCATATTTCCTCTGCGATATTGTCCTTGATGGGCTGATACGCTGCTTTTGCGCGGGAGGAGCGGGAAAGATTCGGACTGGGCTCACGGTGTGCTACTCTCGCTGCAGGCTTCGCTGCTATGTACGCTGGCAAGTGCATAGGTTTTGTTCCTACCTTATCTAGCTACGTTCTCCTGAAGACAAGACTGTATGCCTTTTACCATGTCCTTGCAATGTCTCATTGTGATGCCTTTTCACACGCTCCAGCTCCCTGTATGGTTTTTCGAGTTTCGTGATAACATAGGTTTAATCCATCCTGATGTCACATATTATGCGTGCAAGAGCTGAAGCAGCCCGACAACTTAGGGAGATTTTGCATGATGAACTGAGACACAGCGAAGTTCAGTTTGGGAGTGAGAGCGGTACTCTTCCCCTGTCTAGCTATATACTATCCTCTCATGCCTCGGCGATGACACTCTCCAACACCTCCTCGATGATACGCCAATCGCGCTCAACGTCCACCTGCCAATTACTTACGGCGAAACGCGCCGCAGGCTGGCCATCCCACTGCGTCCCGCTGACGTAGATCGTGCGACTCCTGTTGATGCGCTGGACGAGGTTGGCGTTGATCTGTGGATCGCGGGCGCGGAAGAGCACGATGATGTAGATGCTCTGTAGCCTCTCCTCCGTCGTGGTGGCAGGGGATGGTGCCGATGGCAGCAGCTCATAGGATGAACAGGATAGCATGTAGGTGGCGATCGCGCGTGCGAGGCCGATCTGTCGGATGAGCATCTCGCGATACCCTCCTTGGCCGTGGCTGAGGAGGTTGGCGTACACGGGCAAGGCGCGGAAGCGGCGGGAGTTCTCGATGCCAATGTCTAGTGGCGAAGGGATTGAGTTTGAAGTCGTGGTCAGATAGGCAGCTCCGGTGTTCTGGAAGACGGATATGCCAATGTCGAGATGGCGGGAGAGGAAGATGCCGCAGTCGTAGGGGACGTTGAGCAGCTTGTGGGCGTCGCCGGTGATGCTGTCGGCCAACTCGAGGCCAGCGACGCCGGATATGAGGGTCTTGTACTCCGGGAGAGGAGGCAGGACGCGGGCGAGGAGACCAAAGGCAGCGTCAACGTGAAGCCAGGCGTTGTGCTTCGTGCAGAGTGATCGTAGCGTTTGCAGATCGTGAAGGTCTGTCGCAAACAGGCCGGTATTGACCTCGGAACATGACACAGCGATGATGGATGCTGTGTTTGGTCTCTGCAGAGCGGCCTCGACCGCGCCCAGGTCAAAGCGGTGGGGTGCGTTGGCGACGCTGGTGTCTATCACAGCTGCACGTCCGAGTCCAACGATAGATGCAGCTTTTCGAAGCGAAGAGTGAGGTACTGTGGTCAGGATCTGGATGGTCTCGATGCCGGCAATCTTCATGGCTTCCGCAATGCCATACTCAGCAATGCTGGCGTCACGGCCAGAGCGACGAGCAGCTTCCCGTACCACAAACTCACGGCCGCATGCTAGACCAAGCACATTACTAGCTGTCGCGCCTGTGGTGAAGATCCTGTGCTGCCACTCCTCAGACTTTAGATGGAGAAGGTCCGTCAACATACAGAGAGCGGAGTCCTCAACATCAGTGGCAATGCTGTCGTTCGGGAGGTGAACTGCGAGGCTCTGGTCATACTCGGTGACCAGGTGATCGGCGAACGCGGCAGCAGGGGTTGCACCTCCGGTGACGAAACCATAGTAATTTGGAGACCTGGAAGAGCCGCTCAAGGCGGGAACGATATCGTTCTTGAGATGATGCTGTGTGGATTGGAGACCCCGGCCAGATTCCGGAAGAACAGAACAAAGCGTACTTCGGGCTTTAGCCAAGGCGTCCAATGGAGGGAGCACTGAAACCGACGACGATGCTGGGGCTGCCATTGAGATATGATATTGCGTTCTGCCAAAGCAGATTGTGAGAATGAAGGAAGGTTGCTATATATCTTGCTGCCACTTTCGATAGTGGAATATGAGACAAGGAAGGAAATGTTGAGCTTCGAAGTGGTGTCATTCGTATTCATTATAAATGAAAACATCATTCGAAGGATTCACCTACATTTGCTGACCGAGCCAAATACTCATCTACTGTTATCGCTTAGGGACAAGCGACCTATGTCCAGAATCAGGAGAATGATTACTTCGTCGAGATGCTGGAGTTCGGTCGGTATGTCAAGGAACTAGAATGGTCTTCCAACAGACTCAAGATGTATGCAGATCTCAGGTGTAATTGCTTCAGGCCTGATCACGTGACTCAGACACGACCACCAAACAACGCGTCTCCCCTCACTGCAGAATAGGTAGCAAGTACAAAAGTTCTCTTGATACTTCGATACGACTACAAGTCAAGGCGATCCAAAACCATGTTCGCCTTTCATGACGCGAAATAACCTGAACGAACATCTCCCGTGGCTGCTTCGTGACAAAGCTTCTATCCCATCAGATACCGATCGAACAGCCTACGAGACCATACCGTCGACAGCTAGAACGTCCAATGCACTGCAGATTGAAGGACGTCTTGGAGGCCCATCGAAGGCTCTCGACCGAGGACATGGTGGTGAAGAAGGTGGTGCGCGCGCATACACAGGAGCGGTAGAGCCGGTGGACGATGCCGTTGTTGTTGCATCACAATCAATACACTCGGAGTATAGATTGCCCAAGAATACTGCTGTCATTGCACGGTCTGCAGACTTGCCGGGTGCCTCCGTAGGTGTGGACGATATGGTCAGACAACGTGTGGCACCAGCCTCGCCCAGCAAGTCTAGTGCTATCAAGGGAGTCACCACGACAAATTCTCACACCCTTATGAGATCTCCTGGAAAGCAAAGTCCTGGTCCAAAATCCTCTCGAAGTGACCGTCAACCACAGTTGACGCCGTCAAAGCACAGAGACCACACTCTGCAAGCGTACAATGATATCGAAATTATGGATCTCACTGAAAGCTTGAGTCAACTGGCCAGTCCAAAGCGGCACCAACAGAAAGCGACCAAGACGAGTCGTAAGAGAAAAAGCGACGAATTTGAGGCAGATACTTCGGAGAGCTTCGGCAGTCCTCCCCAGTTTCCACTCCTTCAGCACAGTCTGCCTGGTTCACAAACCTTCACTAGCATTGAAGATGTTATGGACTGCCCACCCCCGCCATATTCTACACATGCTCAAGGGTCCTTTCCTTCTGATAGTGTCGCCAACCTCGACTTATCTCGCTCAGCCACGAACAAGGTTGGCGGAATAGTACTCCCTGACTCCGATGTCGAAGACGACGAGGACGATATCGTCGACTTCACAGGGAATGGCAACAGGCACGACATGTCAGGCGAGAGGTCTACAGGGAAAAGGAGGGCAGTGGCTGTGGATTCTCCTCCAAGAAAATCTTCGAAAGTACAGACAGACTCATTACATGTGGAAGTCAGAGACTTTTGTGTCCCTGAAAAGACCCCAAAACATATACATAATCAACCGCCTCATGCTGCGCCATATCTTCAAGCCACTCCAATGGCTTCCTTGTCACCCGGTACGCAGGCTGTTGCTGGAGCAGAATCCACTGATCTGCTGTCACTTCGGGACTTTTTCAAGCTAGGAACATCCGAAGTGGATCGCATCCAGAAGCAGCTTGAGCAAAGGTTGGACGATCTTGTTGAGATGGCTGGTGACCAACTCAGAAGCTCTGATGAGGCCACCACGATAGAAGAGGATATTGATAAACTTGGAGAAGGCCTTGACTTCCTTCAAGAGTTCTCTAAAGCTCGTTTGGCTCACTCTGCCTTGGACCAGGAAATGGAGCATCTCCTTGCAGCCTACAAACGTTCCTTGAAGAGCAGACAAGGAAGAGAGCCTGCCAAGGAAGCCCTGACAGCCTGTAAGGTGAAGGTGGCAGAGCTGGAGATCGGTTATCTACCTGCATTTCAGAAGTACCAACTGGCAGCCGAGGCAGTACTCAGACCAAACAGAGCAACAGCTCAGCAGACCGGTCTAGTGCATTCAACACCGCTTGTCGATACTGGTGGAACGGTGCCAATGCCAGCAGTACCGAGCTCAAGCCGCATAATCCAGACACAATGTGCTCGACGTAGTGTCTCACCTGTGAGACCGACGCACTTGATGCAGCCAATGTCGAAGCTTCGAGACCACGATGCGCACTTGTCTTCACACCGCAGCAGCCCACGGTCCGACCTTCACAAAGATGGAATTGTTGCTGCACCACGTCCGCATTATGCAGACGAGGATTTCGTTGATATTTACGACCCGGTCGATGTTGAGACGGAGGTTGAAGTATTTAGCAATCGAATGGGATCACCGCGGCCCACGCATCTCAACCATGGCGGCGACGATGACTATGATATGGATGACGACGATGACCTATTGGAGTACGCGCAGCACTACGAAAACTCAACGAATACTGCACCCACACGCCCGATTCTTGCGGAGACTTCTGGCAACAATCAGACCCGCTTGGAGTTAAGTGGTGCTAGGAAGACGAAAAGAAAGACAGCTGGGGATGAGGATGTCGAGAAAGAGCTGTTCAACTTTCCATGGTCTGATGATGTGAAGCAAGTGCTCAAAAAACGCTTCCAACTCAGCGGCTTTCGTGATCAACAACTTGAAGCTATCAATGCAACGCTTGCTGGAAAGGACACATTTGTGCTGATGCCCACGGGAGGCGGCAAGTCTTTGTGCTATCAATTGCCTTCATTGATTCGCACCGGGAAAACTCACGGTGTCACCGTGGTAATTTCACCGTTGCTAAGCTTGATGGAAGATCAAGTACAGCATTTGCGAAACTTGAAAATCCAAGCATTCCTGATCAACAGCGAGACAGATGCAGAGGACAAGCGTGGGATCTTGCAAGGTCTGGGAGAGCAAGATCCTCAACAATTTGTCCAACTGCTCTATATTACACCAGAAATGCTTAGCAAGAGTGGTCGAATCACCAGTGAATTTGATAGGCTGTATGATCGTGGCCAGCTGGCTCGTCTGGTCATTGATGAAGCGCACTGCGTGAGTCAATGGGGTCATGACTTCCGCCCTGATTACAAGGCGATTGGTGCGGTGCGACGCAGATATCCCGGTGTTCCTCTGATGGCATTGACTGCCACGGCTACCGAGAATGTCAAGCTTGACGTGAAACACAATCTTGGCATCGATAATTGCGAAATGTTTGCAAGAAGTTTCAATCGACCGAACTTATACTACGAGGTTCGACCAAAAGGGAAAGGGAAAGAGGGGATCGAAGCTATTGCCAACATCATCAAGGAAAAACACCCCGGCCAGACTGGCATTATCTACTGTCTGTCGCGAAAGAATTGCGAGGAGTTCGCCGAGGCTCTTCGCAAAGGACATAGGATAAGAGCGCATCATTACCATGCTGGCATGGAACCAAGCGAAAAAAGAGCTGTTCAGAAGACGTGGCAAGCTGGTGGACATCAGGTCATTGTTGCCACCATTGCGTTTGGCATGGGCATCGACAAAGCTAATGTTCGCTTCGTGATCCACCACACCATCCCTAAAAGTCTTGAGGGTTACTACCAGGAGACTGGTCGAGCTGGTCGTGATGGTAAGCGATCTGGATGCTACCTGTTTTATGGGTTTGCAGATGTCGGCAAGCTACGACGCATGATCAAGGAAGGCGAAGGTGATTATGAGCAGAAAAGTCGCCAGTATCAAATGCTCAGCAAGATGGTCCAGTATTGCGACAATCGAAGCGACTGTCGCCGTGCGCAAGTCCTTGCGTATTTCAGTGAGCGGTTCACCCGCGCTGAATGCAATAAAACTTGCGACAACTGCAACTCTAACACCCAGTTCGAAACGGTCGACTTCACTGAATACGCTCGACAAGCAATTCGCCTGGTGCGTCAGATCAATGCCATGGACTCGACAAGTGGCAGCGAATTCGACCATAAATCTGTAAACTTGACGATCATCCAAGCTATCAACATGTTCCGAGATTCCGAAAGTCGAGTCAAGGATAAGAGGTATACTCACCTTGCTGAGTACGGAGCAGGAAGAGATCTTGACCGTGAGACCGTTGAACGGCTGTTCTATCGCTTGATTGGCGATGAGTTACTCATCGAGATCAACAAAGTGAACAAAGCCGGTTTTCCTACCCAATTTCTTGGGGTCGACATGAAAAGCAAACAGTTTGAGCGGACTGGACGATTGGAGCTTCAAATATGCGTGGGGTCACGAAAGACCAAGGACTTAGGGAAGAAATCCAAGACGGTGCAAGCTGGCCAGTCAAAGAAATCCGCTATTTCAAAGTCACGCCAACAACTGCCTTTGTCCACCAACATTTCTTCCCCGCCTCAAGCAGCTCCGAAACGCAGCAACCGGCCGCCTACCAGTAAGCTACAACTTCAGAATTATCGCCTTGACGCTGTCACTGCCGAGGACGAGGAGGATGAAGATTACGCCGAAAGCGATGCCAGCGATGAATCGTCAGACGGCTTCGAAGATCTCATGGGCACTGTGCGTGACGCGGGCCAGTCATCGAGGCAGAAGCGGAGGGAGCCTGGCCCCCCAATAACATCTGACCACGTAATGGACAGCCTGTCGGACATGCACCGCATGGTTGTAGACGGATTTCTCGAGAACGCGCACAAGGAAAATCAGAACCTCATGTCCAAGAAAGGCATTCGCGACCCACCCTTCAGTGACACCATTCTACGGCAGATGGCTGTTCGATTCACAGTCACACCCGAGCAGATGCTGAAGATTCCAGGGATCAATCCCGACAAGGTCGAAATCTTCGGGAAGTACTTCATCAAGCTTGTAAAGTCTTGTCGTGCTTCTTACGAGGAGATGGAAAGGCAAGCAGAGGAAGCGCCTATGGATCATAACCTTCGCAATGTTGTCAACCTGATCAGTGACGATGAGGACGAAGATGAGTATGGTGATGGCTTCGATGCTTCCGACCTTGAGGAAGACGCTGAAGACGGTGAATCGAGTGGCTACTTCGAGGGAGACAACCCACGCGTGCAAGCGTTCAACAACGCCATTAAAGCCACCGCGTTACAGACGCAAGCGAGAAAGCCACCAGCGAAGCCCACGCAGGGCGATGGGAAGAAGCGTAGGCCAAAGAAGGGTGGCAACAAAGCGTATGCCGCGAAGCGTGCGGATACGTTTAGTGGACATAGTGGAGTGCAAAAGAGCACGAAGAAGAAGAAGAGTTTTGGACGTCGTAAAGACAGTGCTGGTGCAAGGTCTGGAAGCTACGGCTCTGGATTTCGCGGTATCGGCATGATGCCAACCTGATGGCATTGCTGCGCGGACTATGGCTGCGTCAAGCTTAATAATGAGGATTCGTAATGAGGCTCCGCCAAACTTATAGAGACATATTATTTATGACATGATGTCACGCATGAAATGATTTCTGACACAGAGTGCTCGACTCTGCCATTCTTGAAGAACTTTGAGTCGTCGTGCATGTTATTTCTGGCTTGTGACTATGTGAACTCTGCGGATGTGCATCCGTGCAGTATTCCAGTATGTAATAATGGTCGCCTTAGTATATGCTGCTTTGCATTCGAGCTGTTGTCTCGGCGTTGGACGGCCCTGGCGGGAACTAGTCGTCACGCAGTCACAAGGATAGGTGTAGTCTGACCACGCACCTCAACTCACAGAGTCAATCACATATCACAATGACCAATGAGCGGGAGTGCATTCCCAATGGCTCTTCTCAGTACAGGCGTTAGACATTCGAGTGAAGAGGGACTTCCTTTGATCGGGAACGAGGTGCGCACATTCCTACTCCTATAGCACTTTGGACATTTGCACATGAGCTTTGTCCCTGCATCCAACCGTTGCGACAAAGTGCCACATAACAGCCGCCGAACGAATCTCCCGTCTCCTGTGACTGACCCAGACGACTTATAGGCCGACGACAATGATGCTACGACCCTTGGCGATGCAGACGCCTCCGGAGAGGTTTCGCCCTCAAAAGGCATTCGCGAGACATACTGCGAACCTGGACTTCAAGGCATTTTCGCGTCTCGCTATGTCGCCCTCTGTGCCACCTTCGCTGCCCTTGGCGGTTTGCTTTTCGGTAAAATACTTCGATCACGTCAAAATATCTTCAACGTGACTAACAATATCGGCCAGGATACGATCAAGGAGTGGTCAGCGTCATCCTCGTGGAGGAACAGTTCCTTCAACGCTTCACGCAGATAGCCGATGGCGCACCTGGTGCTGGGTTCCGGAAGGGCCTGCTCACGGCCACGATCGAGCTCGGAGCACTTTTCGGAGCATTGAACCAGGGCTGGATTGCTGACAAGTATTCCCGCAAATACTCGATAGTGTTTGCTGTCTGTTTCTTCACTTTCGGATCGATCTTGCAGACTGCCGCTATGAATTATGCAATGCTTGTGATTGCTAGATCAATAGGCGGTCTAGGGATCGGCATGTTGTCCATGGTCGTTCCGCTGTATATCAGGTATGTATAGACCTGGAATAACCTGCCCTGGAGTCTACTGATTGGTCCTCCCAGTGAAATATCTCCTCCTGAGATCAGAGGCACCCTACTGGTTCTGGAAGAATTCAGTATCGTTACGGGTATCGTGATTGCTTTCTGGATCACTTATGTCGCGCAGTACATACCATCGGAATGGGCGTGGCGTCTGCCTCTTCTTCTTCAAATTGTCCCAGGTCTCTTGCTGGGTGTCGGGATTTTGTACCTCCCATTCTCGCCTCGGTGGCTGGTCTCACATGGCCATGATCAGGAAGCACTTCAGAGCCTGAGTCAACTGCGCCGACTTCCCATCTCAGACCCGCGCGTTCGGATGGAATGGCTTGACATTCGAGCTGAAGTCACCTTACACGAGAAAATTAGTGTCGAACGCCATCCAGAGCTGCAAGATGGGACTCTGTTGAGCCGACTCAGACTGGAAATCGCATCATGGGCGGACTGTTTCACTTCGAGTTGCTGGAGAAGGACCCAAGTTGGCGTGCTTGTCATGTTCTTCCAACAATTCGTGGGAATCAATGCCCTCATATACTACAGCCCAACGCTTTTTGAAACCATGGGTCTCGACCATTCGATGCAGCTCATCATGTCCGGCATCCTCAATATCCTACAACTCGTTGGCGTCACCAGCTCCATCTGGACCATGGACCGTGTTGGCCGACGTCCTCTTTTACTAATTGGCAGTGCCTTGATGGCGATCTCTCACATTACCATTGCAGTCCTGGTGTCCAAGTTCGGCGATGACTGGCCAAGTCATCGCGTCGAAGGCTGGACCTCTGTCGGCTTCCTATTGTTCTACATGGTCTCCTTCGGTGCCACGTGGGGTCCTGTGCCTTGGGCACTGCCCGCAGAGATCTTTCCCTCATCGCTGCGTGCCAAAGGCGTCGCGCTGTCTACATGCTCAAATTGGTCAGTATACTGCTCGAACTTTATCTCTCATGTCAAACTTTTATCGCATGAAACTGATCAGAGGAACAAAAGGTTCAACAACTTCATCATCGGCCTCATCACTCCTCCTCTCGTCGAGAAGACAGGTTATGGCGCCTACGTCTTCTTTGCCTTCTTCTGTCTCCTGAGCTTCATTTGGGCGTACTTGTTTGTGCCAGAGACTAAAGGCAAGACGCTCGAGCAGATGGATGCTGTCTTTGGGGACGTCACGTCTAAGGCGGAACAGCAACGACGTGCTGGGATGAAGAGGGACCTGGCTCGTGATGAACAGGACGATTATGACGGGCAGCACGATTGAAGGCTGAAGTGGAAGATGAAATGTATTTCTGTAAACCAACCAGATTCCAGCCTCGTGCTCTATGTGTGCGTTAGATCCAGCGCGTCGTTTTTCATGTTCATTGCCATATAACATCATGATTCATTGTCTGCCTCCCTTCAACTCCTCATGCCTTGCGTCGAAACACTCTCAACACTCCTACACGCCCTTTCTTCGGCTTCCCCCCCGCCGGCACATATGGCCATCCGTTCAGCTCGGCTTCCTGGTTCATCAGCGCCATGGCTTCGAAATCGAACTTGTCCGCCCACCTCTCGAGCGGGATCTCGCCGATCTTCGTCCCGTTGGAGGCTATAGAGTAATATGTCGGAACAGGAGCTCGGCGACGAACGGGCTCAACCACAGGGCTGGTGTGCGGTGGCGGCTCTGCAGAATTTTGAGGCACAGGAGGAGGTGCTCTGACGTTGTAGGGCTTTTTCTTCGGTAGTGGAGGTAATGAGCCCTTCGATAAGGCGCCAATCGCTGGTAATTGCTTGCCGCGCGTGGCAGACCCATCAAATGAGACAGGAGATTGCTGGCTCGAAGCAACTTTCTGTGACTTAGAGTGGTTGTACGGCGGTGGTGGCAAAGTTGGGGAGGAGACCGCCGAAGAAGTCTTGGACAGATTTGAGCTGCTGTCAGACTTCTTACGGCGGGTTACGGGTTTGACCATGGCGATCTGCGGTGGTTTGGAGGAGTCTTGAATCGTGATACGAGCCAGAGTGGGGCCACGAGACGCAGTTGGCTGCGCTGATTTGCGCTCCCTCCGCTGCTGTTTAACAGCAGATTTCCTGTCTGCCATTTCTGGCTGCTCACGAGGCGGAGCAGATGAGGTAGCCAATGCTCGTGGCAACTGCAGATGCATGCTACGACGGTGGAGCTGCCGTAAAGCTCGACATGTGTCCATGCAGGCTTTCTCCGAGAGATTCGTCAACGATCGATAGTCAGGATACAGACCCGTCCCATCGCTTCTGATGAACGCATCAATGATGTTGACCAATCCAGTATTGAGTCGCAGCAGAATCGCCGCGAGAGACGTTTGAGCAATTGCTGTAAAGCAAGTCAGCATTCCACTCCTTGCTCATCATTTAACGATAACGCTACCATCTCCGACTGCAATCTGCTCGCCAGCAGTCTGCACGCTTTTGCGATACTGTCGTCCAATTTCGTCAGGTCCTTGCCGGAGTGATCTGACCAGCTGCAGTTCTTCGTCACTGATCTTGTCGGTGTTTGGGCGCTTGTGCTGCCTTCGCCTGATTCGGACTCTCTTGAGTATATCGATGCCTCCAGAGAATGAGGCAATGATTGCTAGAACGCAGCTGGAAACACTCGCATGCGCCATCCCGAGGGACGTGCGTTGGGAGTTCTCTCGGTTTGTGCACGAACAGGCCGGCGATCTGGGCCCACCACCTCCTCGTTACCGCTTGAACTGATCAGGATGAAATGAATGCTCGGGGAGTACGAAACTGCTCAGTATAGAATAGAGATCATTGGTGATAAAGAAGCTGATCTAGATACATCATCTCCGTACTCACGCCAGAGACAGGCCAAAGAACCATCAAGAAGCATAGGAAAGTGGTAGAAATGCTTTATGAGATAGACGAGGCCACTTACAAGAACGCCTTCCTGGAGAGAGGGGCGTCATGCAGGTTCGTCGAATGGTAAACAACCTAGCACAAGATGTGCTTGAGCGTGCCGTGCGTGTCCATTGGTTGTGCAGGTGTGCCGCCGAAGCAGCCACTCGAACCATGGGCGGTAGCTTAATTCTGCATCGTCACGTGCATGATACAGTACATGTATGCGAGGTTGCGGCCAGAGTACATGCACTTGAATAGCATTGCACAACGTTAAAGAATTGGATGGGTTACCAATGTACCCACATCACGGCATGATAAGGTGGGTGGCCTTTGACTTGGCTGCTTGCCATGCGTTGATGATTCAAGCAGTAGCTTCCTATGCTTTATGGCGATGATGTCGAATGACGGGTGTGGAAGGACTGTACAAGTACATGTATCTGTACCTAAGGTATATTTCATTCTCGATATGACAGCTTCACGGTTCGCATAGGGTGGTAAAGTGTCTTCATCGTGCGTCGCTTCAGTCTTTGTTCGGCTGATCTCGGCAGCAACTGTATTGATTGATGGCTTTATGCTACGGCTTACAACTCATCCCTCACTTTTGCTCCGGCTACACCAGCGAAGGAAGCAGCACACTCGAATGAAGCAGCATCATCCTTATCGCCACCCTTGTAGACTGCCACTTGGGGATATGGGCAGAGGATCCGGGTCTTGACCGGACTTTGGTCCTCCTGGGGTGTGCTGGCTGCCATCAGTGTCTCGGGTGCTCTTCCAGATTCGACCCATTCTGTCAAGGCTTCCAGAGCAGATGTCGGTAGTACGCCATGTCCACCAAAGCAATGTTGTCCACCCGGCGCTTGGAAGTATCGGAAGAAGTCGCGCACAGTAGGATCATGTTCTTCTACGCGCTCATAGTAGTTGGACGACCCATTCACGAAGATGACTTGATCAGCCATACCTGTGGAGCGATTAGCTTGTTTTTATCTTAAAGTGATGCGCCGAAAACTCCTACCATGCCACATGAGGAGCTTTCCACCATGATTCTTGAACGCAGCCAAGTCCGGGCTATCGGCATTCATGATCGAAGCATACATCTTCTGACATTGATCCAGAATATGCCAAAATTCGTTCTCGTCCATCGATGAAAAGTTCCAATCTGGATCTTTCTTGACGAAGTTCGTTATGAAATCGATGGCGATCGCGAATGGCGCTGATTTGCAATTCTTGTTCTTGTCGTCGCACGTTGTAGAAGCCAAACCGTCAAAAGGTGCTGGACCCCCAAGCACAGCCTCGTGGGGCACACCGAACCATGCTCGCTTGCCATCGAGTTTAGGGCCTTCCCAGATGTCATTCGCAATCTTCGCCGCTTCTTTGGAGATTTCGCGTTTGTCGCCGGCACAGTCGTAGGATTGCCCAACCACCGAACTTGCATCAAATCTGCAAAGTCCAGGTGCTGCAACCATTCCGTCTTGCACACCGTCCAATCCGTCACAAGCTTTGATGGCTGCCTGTCGAATGGCTTCGAATTCACATGCGGCTGGGAAGTAGTCCGCTCTCCGCATCAGTATCTGTGGCCACACTTCGGCGATGAGAAAAGTGGCCCAGTTGATGGCTGGACAGATTGCGAGAATGCCATCAAACTCCTCCGGCGCGCGTTGTGCGAGCATCAAACCTTGCCGACCACCAGTCGAGCAGCCATTCCAGTACGAATAACGCGGCGCCTCGCCATAGAAGCCTTTGATCACCTGCTTAGCCTTTCCATTTAGAAATTATTAGGTCAGTGACTGGGCCTTGCATTCTATGACGGACGAACAGCTTCAACTCACAATTTTTGGCAAGTCATCGACAGCACGGTAGGCAAAATTCTGCAGATTGCCCCAGTTTACGTTGCCTTTGGAGGTCAATGCCCATGATCCGGAATTCAATACTGCCCCAAAGCCATCGCCCGGGTTCCCAGCGTCAGTATTCGCAGTTGCATAGCCTAGAGCTACGCCTGCACCTAGCGTTTCACCTCCCGCTAGATACCCACCACCACCTTGGCCGAGCAGTCTTCCGTTCCACTCGTTGAGGGGTAGCCATATCTGGGTATTGATAGTGTCGCCTTGCCCTGGATGCGTGTATGTGACTGTGACATTGCAGAAGCTAACGGATTCCGCCGGGTGTGGTAAGTTTGCCAGAGGATAAAACGCAACCTGGAAGTCCTTCTGCTCTGCAGCGTGAACCTTTATAACTTCCAGACCAAAAACATCCAGCTTTGGGAAGGCACCGGCTTTGCACGTCTTCTTGGCCGTGGCAACTCCCAGGAGGGCTACTACGGCGATGGCGCCCTTGATCAGCATCCTTCCCTTATAGATTGTTCAAATTATTGTTGTGTGACGCGCAATGAAACTGATGGGAACAGCAACAAATTCCGGAGACAAGAGTACGAGCCTGGATACTGAACCACGGATTTATGCTCTTATACTGAATTGCAACATCAACAACCATAGGTACGCTCGACTCCGCATGGTAACCGCGGGGTTTTGGAAAGTCTATCGGCTCCATCGTCAAGTATCGTATGTCCAGAACGGCAGCCCTACGGAGCAATGGTAGAGCTAGTTGGTAGCGGATGGGGACGTGGGTTAAACATTGCCGCCCGGGTTTGCCGATTCGGAAATACGCTGCATTCAAGCGGACGTCTACTGGGCTGAAGATGCTTTTACGTCAATAGCTGCAGCTCCCGAGGCGTGCAGCACAAGTCAATACAAGCGTTCGCCGGTTGAGGTAGGCGGCAGTCACAAGTATGAGCGAGCGTTGTGGTGGCACACTACCACACTATGTATGGGGACAGGCGGACTTTCGTAAATCACGTGAGCACAATTGCTCCCGACGTCATGCTACAGCATCAACAGTCACGACATTTGAGCCTCCATTGATATTTCATCATCAGGATGCCAATCGTGCAGTGGTGTCCACAGTAGACCATGTTGTCATTCCAGAATCTCTCGGCGCGATAGCCCAGTGCTGATACTATACCGTAGAGATGGTTTATCAACACCACTGGCAAGCAGCTGTAAGTCTCTCCCCGACTCTCACAGATCTCCTGGCCTCAATCATGCGTCCATCTCTCCTTGTGCAGTCTCTTTGTTCTTTTGCATTCTTACGAAGACCGGAAGCGTTAGCTCAAAATCCCACAAACTCCAGTCACATCATCAATGTCGATGACAACCCTGAAAGCGCTCTCGATGCAACAGCGTGGGCTTTGATCTTCACATATCCGATCGCAGTCTTTGCGAGCTGGGCTGGGGGCGTCCTCGAGCATGTCGGAGTCAATGAAATATACCATCAACGCACATTAGCAACCCCAGCAGATCCTGGCGTGATCAAGCCGAACGAAGACACGTTGTACTCGCGAGTCGTGCTCGATCTTTCTAGCCACGACGTTGTTTTGACTGTGCCAGAGATCCATGACAAGATATACTGGAATTATCCAGTGATTGATGTGTATGCATTCATCTATCAGTATGTGGTCGTGGAGGATTAATCGGCTGACGCTGCGTAGCTACGGCAATATCATTGCTGAAATCGGTGCGGTCAATGGCAATAAAGCTGGGAAGTACTTGATCCGTCGCGCAGACGACACTTTCATTACCCCGGGCTATGTCAGTCGCGATACTACTGTGCCACACCTTAATCACACGTACCAGGGTGTTATCAATGTCCCCACGACATATGGAACAATGTTGATCCGCTTCCTGGTCGCTCAAAATACCACTCAGGAATTGGACACTTTGCATCGATATCAGAATGCTTCTAGTCTCACTCAGATCGAGCGCCAACAGACCGTTGGTGAGCGAAGCTGTGCGCCATCCCTCCTATCCACGGCATTTGCAAACCATAGCCTTCTCGGGATCGCCAGCCCGGCGAAGCAACTCGAATATGCAGCTCGCATTATCCCGTACAACTTGCCACAGAACTATTCGGAGCGTTACCGAGCAGCATCTATACTCACTCGTGCAGGCCTTTATAACGAGCACTTTCACCCTGTACCAGGCATCAACTTAACCGAAGCTGCAAGCATTGCAAATGCCTCCATCACCGCCGACGTCCAGGCGCCCAATCATATCCGACAGCAGAGTAATGATTGGCAACTCTCAATAGTTAGCTATCAAGGCAACTTCGGCACGCATTACGCCTCAGCCGCGTACGTAGCGCTCGCTGGCTACCAGCAGCAGACGGTAAAGCAACTTCTGTACCCAGGTTACGAGAGCCTCGGGTTCACGAGTCGCTTCACTCTGGAGGTCAACTCATCCTATCTCTTCACGTTTTCCGGCAAACCGAAGGTCAAGAGTGTTGGATTCTGGAGCTTGTCTTTGTACGGAGCCGATGAGTACCTCATCTCCAATCCATTGAATCGCTTCGAAGTTGGGGACCGCACGTACGACCTGGTTTACGAAGCAGGCGGCAACGTGTACGGCCCACAGTCCAACAGTTCTCAAGATGGACCATTCCATATCCTGATACAGCCCGTCTCGCTGTCGCCGCCAGCGAACTGGACGAGTAATTGGCTACCGACTGAAACAACATTTTCACTGATACGTAAGTTATAGCCCATCTTCCTCTCTGCTTGTTCATAGCTCTTGCGATGCGAACTAATGCTTGTTTCGCAGTGAGATGGTATGTGCCCGAGCCTGCGATGACGAACGGGTCGTACATCTATCCCAAAGTACAAAAGGTCCCGGCGATAGTGTAGAAGGTTAGCACGTGTGGCGACATGAAGGGACGGAGGCAGGAAAGGGAAGCTGGGGGTCATGTTGCATTACGACATAATAGATACATGTCTCTTGAGTTCAGCCAATATCTCTGATGCCCCGGTTTCCACTCTGTCTCATGCTGATTACATCCACACTCTACTATGACCATTGCTTGAATTCTCCCCGATCCTTCTATCACACTTTTTCATACTCCACGCGCAAGATCCAGAGCAGATTTAGACTTGACCAGAGCGCCAGCGGCAACTGGTGGTAGAGAGCTGTGATCATGTTGGACAGGTGATCTTTTGGCGTACGACGAAATAATAGACTCCGAGACAGATCGTAATGTCTCCGCTCTATACAGGGCAGACACTTGGGGCGACTGCTTCACTGGCGGGCCCGGTGATTGTGAGGGAGGCGGCTTCGGCAGCTCCTTTTGTGTGCTGAGCGGCGTTCGCGGTTTTGGACTGAACGAGTCGAGTAGCAAGGAAGATGGCGTCAGCGAAGACGCTGGGCCGACGAGCCGTGTTGGAGTGGGCGGAGGGTACGGATACGCTATTCCGAGACCATCGGTTGGGGAGATGTTAGACGGCGATACCTTACTTTCTGTCAAAGTACTCTTGCCTGCGCCATCGATGTCGCCCTCAGGGGTCGGGGGTCGCATAGCAGCAGACTCCAGTTTCTCGAGTTGTTCGCGGGCTGCTTTCAGGTCCTTCTTGTAGCCCTTGATGTCGAGTTTGTAGAGGATGATCTCCTGTATGCAGTGCTGAAGCTCTTTCTCCAGAGCTGCATTCGTGTCCTCCAGCTTGGCACCTCCCAGCAGCCAGCTAGACTTGGTCGACTGTATTCTATCCGCAGTTACTGCCAAAGCCTCCGCCTCGATCTTAGGGGTCTTGGAGAGCGCTCCTGCGTTGGAAGCAGCCTGTCGACTTTGGCGGCGCAGCTCGGTATGTAGTACAGAGTTGTATTTGGCACACTCCGCTAGAATCACGGCTTTGTCTGCTTGTACAGCTTTGACCATAGCTTTCTGGTCCGCGAGCGAAATTTCCAATTCTGCTATCTTCGCAGATTGCAGTTCACACACCACGTGTTGCTCCTCGAAATTGCGTTCTCTGTCCACAAGCTGTAGGTGAAGTTGACGTGTCTCGGTCTCTTTCTCCCGCAGTGCATTTTCTAAGTTTTGCAACCGCTGCTGGAGATACTCGTTACTCGTTGACGTGCAAGCCGAGATGTGCCGCTGCTGCAGGGGAAGAGACTTTCCGCTCGGCTGAATGAGTGCCGTGTCGGAGGCGTGGCGACCGCTGTTGTGGAATGCCCGACTTTGTAGGTCGTCGACTTCTTTGCGGAGGTCATGCTCTCTCTTGGTGAGCAGATCTACACATCTACAGACTTCATGGAATCCTTCCAGAACATCTGTTCTCTGGTTGTTCGCGCTCACAAGTCGTTCCTCGAGATCGATCGTTGCATTTCTCAGAGCTTTCTCATTCTCCTTCGCTTTCTTGATGATGTCTTTCAGCTGCACGATCCTGCGGTCGCTTCGCTCCGATGCTTCACGAAAGTGATCGCGCTCGCGCCGGATATCTCCGTACTCCGCTTGTGCTTTTCGACATAGGCTCAGCTTCCGCTTCAGCGCTTCGACCTCGGCGTATGCCTCCTGAGAAGTGCGCTTTTGCTGCTCGAGAGACGTCTCAAACGACTGAATCGTTGTCGCAGATGTGTCCCACAGTGTACTTTCGCCTCGAGTTGTAACGTGTGAGGTGTCGATTGCAAGAACTTGCTTAGTTTCGTTGCGCACTGTTTGTAATCCGCTACAGCGCTGCTCCAGGTAGTTGAGATAAGAGCGGTTCGACTCCAGCTCCTTTTCGTGACACTCCTTCAGGCTTTTGAGATGTGACTCATGGGCCGATCGCATTTGACTGATCTGTTCAATCAAAGCCAGTTCTAAATCAGCTTGCTGTAGTGGCTCCGAAGCAGGTAGAGTGTTTGGAATTAATGGTGGTATCATTGGTGGCAAAGTCTGCGTACTGCCAACTTGACTCAGATCTGTCGAACCAGGAATGCTTGGCGACTTTGTCGGCCACTTTTGCACTACCGACAGGGTCGGACGACTGGCGGTCGGCGCTGGCAAGTTGTTTTCTTGGCCGTTCCGTGTGTCGTGATCCGGAGTGGCTGCGCTCGAATTGGGGAGCGGCAGTGGCACACGTTGCGGACTAAGACTTCGAATACTTGTAGCGGCCTGGGCAGGAGCGTAGGATTCGGAGTCTCTGGAAGTGCTCTCCATTGTATCATACAGGCCTACGGGCGGATATGTGGAAGCTTGTGGACTGGAGTGGGGCCTTTCGATCTGCTTCCCGAATGCCGCTTGTGTTGGGGAGTTCACCAAGAAAGGCATGACCTTCCTATCTTCCGGTGGTCGAAAAGATGAGCCTCGAGGCTTTTCAAATGAGGTCGATCCAGGTAATTCTACAGGATCCTTAAGCGGAGCCTCAACGAGAGGAGTCGATGGAGCAGTGTGTGATCGCGGTCTTCCGTAAAGAGGTAGCAGTCCAGCAGGGTTGTGATGAGCAGACAAGTGTGCTGAAAGATGTGGTGACCGCAGCATATCACTCATCGCAGCCATCAGACTTGTAGCAGATTGTACTGCTGCATCCTGAAGCATGATCGAATTTGCTGTACGAGTGCTGTGCGTTAGGTCTCCTGCGGCCCCGAGTGCTAATGGAAGCGGCTTTCGATGCTTTCCCTGTAAGACTCATAAGTATACCGAACAGTTGGGGTCTAGGATCTCATGAGTACCTTGAGGTGACGAGCATGATCCATGCCAGTAATAGTGATACAGTCCACAGGTATCGACACAACTCCTCCTGCGCGCAACGCATCAGCCGCTTCCTTCGCACGCGGGTCACCTTTTGTCCAGGTCCAGAATTTCGACGACATCCTGCCAGCTACATTATCGATGACAAAGGTTAATAACTGTGAACGATAGTCCAATGACTAGTAAAATGGATTACGATAAAAATGAAAGCAAGGTTGTTGACAGGTCGACTCTCAGGTCAGGGTGGGTATTTCACAGGACGAAATGGATTGTGAAGAAAAGGTAGAGAAACTTGTATATCAAAGGTCGTTCTAAGATGGTCAACAGAGCGCGTCCAGGTCAGCCATCACGAGATAGCCGCCGGCCAAATATGGCACAGCATCAACAGTCCGACATATCAGTGACCGCCCAAGGCTAGAATTCCTACAGTCTGGACGACACAGACAAAGAAAAGACACGATCAACGCATGGCGGCATGAGTTCTCGCTTGCGCCTACAAGAAAGAAGCTTGCAGGCGTGTCCATTGGCTATAGTCGCAGGAATGTGTTGTTTGAGGGATATGGTGAAACAAGGCTGCATGCTTCGGTGCCATCCGAGATATTCTTGACTCTCGGGGAGATGTTCGATGGTCCAATGGCTGTTGTATCATATAGGCGCCGAGTTGTCTGCACGGTGACCGAGCGTTAGAGATCTCGCATTAAGCATTTTGATCACGTGACATTGGGAGAACCCTAAATTCATGCAGCACACGACCTCAACTGTGACATACAATGTGGTTCTGTCACGCTCGAAATCGGACAATAATAAGAGCAGTGAAGCAAGTCTCCCGGGTCTGAGACTCACTCTGATTGTCAATTTCGGATCGTGTCCGTGTGCGAGTCGTGGATTTGGACAGTTTTCTTGAACAGCAGAAGTATAGTCTGCAAAGACCCGGTCGTAATTGCCAAAGCAGTCCAAATACTGTAGATGTGGTTGTGTCAAGCGGTATCACCACGAAAGTGTAAGCACGATCAGAATGCCAAGATCAGGGTACAGTGAAGACCGTGGTGTCTCCGAGGACCGCGCAAGATACTCATCAGAGCGGCACCGAGGGTCAAATATTGATGAACAAGATGAGAAGCGAGGCTCAAGGCACCAAGGCGATTCGCACAGGTCACAGCGACAGAGGTCGGATGACGCTGAAGGCAGTCGAAGGCTCCACACGCAAGACCATCGGCATCCAAAGGATCGCTCATACCGAGACCATGAGAGCAGAGACAGAAATGGACGAAAGCAGCGATCGAGATCACCCCATCCCTCAAGACACGGTCGTGATTCGAGGTCACCTCCTGCCAAGAGACGTCATGACCGGTCAAGATCGCCAGTTCAAAGGTCCCGAGCAGCACTTCCGAGTCAGAATGAGTCGTTCCGTGGCGAGGTCGGCGCGGATGGCTCTGAGGCAGCTCCAATCGTCAAGGAGAAACCGAATTACAAGCCTACTGGTATACATTTCGTCCTCACCATAGATCCAATAACATACTGACTGGATTGACCAGGGTTACTTGCCAAGGAAGCAAACACTGTGGCAGGTACTACGACAGTCTTGAAGTATCACGAACCACCGGAAGCTCGCAAGCCGCCCACAAAGGAGGCTTGGCGTATGTACGTCTTCAAGCAGAAGGATCTCGTCGACACGATTTATGTTCACCAGCGAAGTGTGTGGCTTGTTGGCCGAGACAAGCTTGTGACGGACCTGTTGTTGGAACATCCCAGCATCTCGAAGCAACATGCTGTTATACAATTTCGCCACATCAACTCAACGAATGAGTACGGCGACAAGACGAGTATGGTGAAGCCGTATCTCTTAGATCTGGAAAGTGCGAACGGGACCCAGCTCAACGGTCGACCAGTGGAAGCGAGCAGATATGTCGAGCTGGTGGATGCAGATGTCATCAAGTTTGGAGACAGCGAGCGTGAGTATGTCCTAATGCTCCCGCCACCAGAGTGAGCTCTGCGTGAACATGAGGTCCACAAGTTTCATGTTACGCAGGACCGGGTACAAGCGTGATCATGTTGACAGTTATGTCGCACCGTCCGATGTCACCAAAATGCAGAGGGTGTTGTACAATCCAGGTAGATGTGTACATAAGTATGTCATGCCCGAGTGGTCGATGGAACCACGTTTCGTTGAGTGAGCCACTTCAATCTGACTGCTTCGGAAGAATGCTTCTACGACCATTTTAATCCACGAGAGTCGATTAGCAACTCCATTCATCCGTGATGGGAAAAGGTGGTGAAAAAGACATGAGTGTGGCACGCAAAGCGGTGAACACCATTACATGTGGACTCCTACATATACTTGCTCCGCCGCCCATGCATTATGCTGGATGTACCTTATCAGAAAAGTCTCCACCGCAAACCACAATGTCGTTCCTCACCAAATTTGGCAAGCCGAAGTCCAAGGCCGGCAAATCTCCTGATGTGATTGAGGACGAGATGCAACCACTTGAATTTATCAAACGAAATTCTCCCACACGCTCACCCTTGAGTAGCCGTCTCAGAGACCGTCCTACTACAGCAACGATTGCAGGTCCTGCGACGAGTCGATCCGAAGAGACGGAGGCTTTCAAGCCACTCCTTTCCGCGTCTGGTGGCGGGTTCACCCATGGTAAGTTGTCGGAGATGGGTGTGACATGGCCTGCATTCGAAGGCATGGGAATCGACCCAACCAGTTTGAAGGGGAAATACCTCTGCCTATGGCAACCAGAGAAGCCGGACCATAATGGCTACGTGATCCTACACAATCAGACCGCGTCCTTCTACCGCGAACTCCGGCTGGCACCTGATCCCGAGAACAAGGGTCACCGGACCGTCCACATCGAGAGGGCAGGTCTGAATACCATGGTCTTTAAAGTGTTCGATGTAGAGAAGGAGGAGCAACAGCTGCTGTACTTGATGCCCAAACATGCGTTTCAAGCCAGAGTTACCGGTACGATCGAGCGGCCGGAAGAATTCGTGCACTACCTGTGCGAGAGAGACTTACGGAAGCATCTGAGCGTAGAGCCAGGAAATGACGATGGCTTGGGCAGGTTCATGATCAAGATCGTGAATGCCAGCTCGGGAGTACTCCTGGGAGAAGGCGTAGATGATGTGAGCGTGATCGGTTTGCAGCTGCGGGGCATGGTTGACATGGGTTATATCGTGTGTGGTGTTGAGAGGACACCCTTCGACCTGGTGATGTCGGATATCGAGCCGCTTGTGCTCCCCAGACGTAAAACGTGAGGCAGGCTGAGTTGTGAGATACCTTGCACCGCTGGTCTGTATTTGACATTGCCAGATAACCCTGCCCATGTCTACATGAAGATTAGTCTCTCGACAGTTGGAGAGGTGCCGTGGTTTTGCCACAATCATTACGATGCTTACTTCGCATATCTATACTGTACCATTTAGCTTTCTATAGCAGACTCACCCCGAGCCTTACGCGCCTGCATTTCTAGTCGCTGTTTTTCACGTATCTCCTTTGTCGCATTGATATTGAACTTGCTCCGCTTGATCTTATCATAGAACTCTCTCGTTCGCACAATCTCATCACCGCCAAACGCTCTCAAATCGAGTTGATGTCTCAAACATGGGCGCAACGCAAAGATGGTACTCGTCCGTCCCTCAGGATTGCTAGTCACGCGATGCAATCCAGCTCGGACTCGATTCTTTAGCAGAGTTCTAAGGAAATCGCCAACGACGACCGTAGGCCGCTCGGCATCGATCCACAGCGGTGGGGTGCAAGTTCGGTCGAGCACTTGCAAACCTTTCCCATTGCCGACACAAAGCGTCAGAAGGCCGAGGTCGACGTGCTCGTCTGCAAAGCCTCCGCCAGGGTAATACTGGAAAAGACGCATGAAGGTCAAGACTTCATCGCTGAACACACTGGTAGCGTCCTTTGGCATGTCCAGGGACTCATCAAGCAGGCTTTCCCATACAGACACGCCAAAGCCGCCAGCTCGACTTACATCAGCGAGTATACGATAGAGTAGCACACCCGCGAGGCGCCAGACATCACGCGCATTCCGCTCCAGGTCATGGTCCGCACCGGCCTGATAGCGGACCGTCAGGTACTCCTTCTCCTCCAGGACATGGTAAAACCCGCATTCGGTCCCTTTGACGGCAGGATACAACGATCGTTTTGTACTTGAATCTTGCTGGAAGAAAGCGGCGGTCGAATGAGACAGCTTCTCAATTGCACGGCAGAGGTCCTCGTCGAGACCTACTGGTAGCCAGCCGTTCACAGCCAGGTGCCGGATCTCTTCTGGTCGCAGCAAAGGCGGTGGTCCAGGGGGAGGAAGAATGTCTTCGGTATCGTTGTGTGCCATATCATTGCCGTTTCATGCATGGATAGATGCCTTGGCAAAGGCTTGTTCGTGATGCAGCGTGGCGTACTAGCGTTCGGTGACTCCCAGACGTCGACCATGCCCCACTTTTCTGCGATCACTTTTCGGTAGCCAATTCGGCTTGCAGTTTATGTGTGATTTTCCCAAAACAAAAATGTTACAGGAAATGGAGAAGGATCAAGAAGGGAGATTAGAGGGTGCAAGACCAGCAAAAAATATACAGACATCACAATCCCAGCCTCCAGAACAGGCTATACCAGGAAATGAAACCAGTGGATCTACAGAAGAATATACCATCATCCTACCAACACACCTACGACCAAGGAGAAAAGTTCCACCCCTAAATGAGGACGAACCGCTAATAGATACCACCGCGGCCATTCCGCTGAACTCGAAAAAGACCAAGCGGCGCGAGGAGCGTCTGACCAAGAAGAAACAAAAACAGAGCGTACGCTCCCACTCCACGAGCTCCCTGCTCGATCTGCCTGCCGAACTCCTCCTCGAAGTCCTGAGCCATCTGCAACCCAGCGATGTCTTGACGCTTCTACGACTAAATCATGCCACCCACGACTTCATCCGCGACCACGAGTCCGCCATCGCACACGACCTCTGCCGCAGCCGGTACTGGGTGCTGCATCGCAGCCTACCGCTCCCCGTCTTCGCGAATACCATGGATGCGCGCACGCAGGCGGCGCTGCGGCACAGTAAACGCCAGGAGCTACTGGCCATCCACAAGAAGCCGTACCAGCACATCCCGGCCGTCGACCCGGGGAAAGTCTGTACATGCACCGCTTGTCTATTTGCCTGGAATAACCTTTGCATCGTGTTAGATCTCGCGCAATTCCAATCCACGCTCGACGCACAGCAGCCAATCCCCATGATTCCACGTGGCAGCACACCGGCATGGAATATCGAGCTTCTCACGGCAACAGCAGAGATCGTCGAGCGCGCCATGGCCTCGCCACTCACCTACGCCGCCATCCTGCAGGCGCATCTGCGCACCATCACGGGCACATTACTACGGCACTCAAAGCCACGGGCGCCCGCGCAACGCAACGCGGCGCGCACGCTGACCAGCCCGAAAGCCCTGCCCACGCCGCCTGCGGCATACACCCGACGCTTATACCAGATGAGCGGGCGCGACGCTGCGAAAGGGACGGACGAGTTTCTCGAGCGGCAGGGACCGCCCTCATACGAGCCGCCGTTCCATCGGGATAATTACTACGGTATCCAGGCATATGTGCCGAATCGGAAATGGTCAAAGGAGGACGGGCGGTGGCGGTATTACGGCTCGCAGCATGCGCGCGATGTGGCGTTGGCGCGGACGTGGTTCATGCCCGCGCCGGAGGAGACGAGGGAGGATCTGCTGCGGGCATTTCGGGCGAGTGTGGAGGAGGTGGAGGCACGGAGGGGTGAAGGGCGGATAGAGCAATAACAGTAGGGGGAGGTATACCCCCTTTTCAAAATAAATCTATTTTAAAAGCTTGCAATGCATGTGAACGAGATCTCTTGTGCGAGTAAGTAAAGCTCGATCTCATCTGGTACCATCCTCAACATGTACACTCTCATTCCATCCTCTACAATCTCCTTTCCAGAAGCCCACAACCGCGCAAAAACGCCGTGGTCTCGGCACGGGACATCCCCGTCAATTGACCGCGTTACACCTGCAGCAAAACCGGCAGCTCCATACTAAGATGCAGATCGCGGAGGAAACTGCAGACCACGGTTTCAAAATCACGCAGTGGCTTTCGGGCGGCGACATCCTCCAGCACCCGGAGCAACGGAGACGAGGGTGGTTGGTACGAGTTGGGCGGGGCACTAGGGGTGAGCTGGGAAGTTGAAGGCGGGAACAGATGAGCGAGGGCTTCGGACTTGTGCTTTTGCCAGATGGGAGACTCGACGATAAATTCTGCGTCGGCGAACATGTCGTTTACTTCGGAAGAAACTGGCTGGGTTTCAACGTCGGCCATAGTCTCGTTTTCGGTATCGTCATCATCGTGTTGTTCGTCCTTGAAGCCCCAAGCAAAAGCCTCATCGATAACGTCAGTGCCGCTCGCGCCGCAGACGAGATATTGCTCGAGACAAGCTTGCAGCATGAACTGGGCGGCAAGTTCTAGCCATTGGGGCTTCGTCTCGCTAGCGCAGAGGGCATTCCGGGCAGCGGAGACATGGATGAAGAGCGGGAGGATATCCAGCAAGGAGACACAATCTGTGGTACCGTAGAAGGCGTCCTCGTCCGTCTCGTCCTCAGCAGGCAGGTCAAGAGAATGCAGCACATGA
Organism: Microcyclospora tardicrescens; assembly: GCA_003012245.1. Lineage (NCBI taxonomy): Eukaryota > Fungi > Ascomycota > Dothideomycetes > Capnodiales > Microcyclospora > Microcyclospora tardicrescens. Next base: position 209,417 of record PXOE01000068.1, read on the forward strand.
GCTCGATTGCGTTCGAGTGCTTGCTGTGGCAAGGGCAGTTGCTGCTCGTACGTCTCCGCCACAGACTCCCAGGGTCGTGAGGGCACACGGTCAACATTACCGATCCACATCCGCGCACGATCTTGATTGTCTTGACGAAGCTGCCGCAGTTGCCCTCGAGGCGGCGTCGCAGGATTTCTGCTCAGACGCTGTACAAACAGCGCCGTGAGTCGCAGCAGATCCGATCGCAAGTACAATTCGCGATCCGCTTCGTATGTCGGATGGTTGTAGTTGAAGTAGTGATGAAACCAGTTCAGCATCTCGATGTTATGCTTCCGCGACAGCTCTGCTTCCCCCACTCCAAAACCATCGCCTTCCGTCCGTCGAGAGCTACTTGGCCCAGACTCATGGCCAATGTCTCTGCTCTGGAGATATACCGTCTGCGCCTGATAGATGAGAAAGTCAAGTATGAGTAGATCTACCTCCAGCGCAGTGTCCTCATTGCAGGTACGAAGCATCGAGACCTCTCCCTGCTGCAAAGATGGCGCTGGTGTTCCATTGTCTTGCGTGACCGTCCCATTCCCTTCATGCTGCACGTGTCGAAGCTCCGGAGTGCGTCTCGCCGCATGAGTCTGTGCCTGAGCGAACGCGTTGGCAGCACTCATTGCGCGCGCGAGCCCGCCGTTGTTGCAAATCTAGAGGATCTCCTTCGATGCTGACTATCCCGTGTTGACGGTTCCAGGCCACCCTCTTGTGTATCGTGTCTATCACTCCCGCACCCAACACTTAATCCTTCCCAAACCTTGACTTTGCTTTCTCTTCACGGCGGATTTCGTCCTGCCAGCAGCACGTCCAGCACGATCGACTCCGCGCGCGACGTTCGGCGCATGTTCTATCGTTGTCAAGCCTTGTTCGTATGGGAATGTTGACCTAGCAGCCTTTCTCCCACTGATCACTCCCTGGAGCGATCCTGCTCTAAGTCTAGGCGTGTTCGTTGTTGTGAAAGCTACATGTAGGTGAAGTGAGGTGAAAGGTGGTGGTTAACAGGTTAGGGTTAGGGTTGAGCAGGAAAGAGAGCGGGTTTATGGAGTGAAGGTGAACATTGAACGCGTTGCAATGACGCGAAACGTGCTTTCCTTCCTTTCTCCTCACTTCTGCGCTGGATGAGATGGAACATACCTTACCTCAGAGTAATATTTACCAGATACATTGCAATAATGACCAAATAAGAGTCACGTATGCATTGTGACTGTACAGCGCGGCTCAAGTTTGGAAGATCTATGGCAAACACCTTGATGCACTCACATCATGTCTGACATATAATACGTAGGTAATGAACTGTCAAAGCAATTCTCAACAATAGATCAAAGAACATCTCTGCTCTCAATTAGGGTCGTTCCCAGCTATCAAAATTGTTACAAGACGCTCGTGCTCGCTGTGCATAGAAGAATAATAAAAGCACCTCATAAATCTTCGTCACTCATGATCATGTCGCATTCGGTTCGTTTCCGCTTATTTTCGCCACATCCAACTCGTCTCACTCGCTCGTTCTCGTCAATGCTGCTGATCGGTGTAAGTGCAAAACGGCATACGCGAGTGCTTCCATCCATTCCCTCTCGGGAGCCGGTATGTGTTACACTATGTCGGGTAGCTGAGAGGCACCTGTCATTGCTGGTCCTTTTGCGATCAATATGTGATGCTACAGCCGGTATCCCATAATCCAGGCGATAAGCCAATTTCTGATGGGCTCGAAGATGTACGTCCACTGCTGCAGAGATAAAGGATTTGCGCAGGAGAATGCGACACATAAAGCAGCAGTCCACCAAAGCCCCAAGTCAGCCTTGAGCCTCACCAAGCAATGTTATATCGCGGGAATATGATTTCCAGGTCCTGCTTCACACCCAAAACCTCTCCCCCACGCCACCCAACCACACCTTAGTGTCGGACACCCCAGCATCCAGCAGCAGCGTCTCGACCTCGTCCTGCTCGTACGCCCGAGTCTTGATCCAGATCGTGGCAAGGCCTTTATTGTCCTTGGCCTCGTCATGCGCGCTGATCCAGTGGCGAGGCTTCAAGACCTTGGCGAGCTCGACGCCACCCGGGGCACCGTTCGCCACGACGCCGCCCATGACGCGAGGGTTTTGTTCGCGGGTAGTACCGTGGAAGAGGGCCGTGAGCGGCAAAGCGCGCTGCGGATGGAGGTGGTGGTTGATGTAGGGTGTCAGGACGTGGGGAGATATGCCGTGGGGAGTGTAGATGATGGAGAGGGGTTGGTCGTTCTTTCCACTGGTCCAGGTGGAGTTTGCGGTGATGGGTCGAGGGGCGGACTCGACCGATGCGGCTTCATGGGTTGATTCGTCCGGCGTCAAGGGCGGCGTTGGCAAATCATGTGTGGATGCCGATGACGTTGAGTTGTCCGGGTGGAGAGACGGCACTGGTGGAGGTGTCTGTGACTGGCTTGTGTGGGGCCGGTCAGTCGATAGAGCACTTCTTGAGAATTTCCGTCGAAGCCGGCTGAAGGATTTGGTTTTGCGGACGTATGGTTGAAACCGAATCAAGTCATCCGACGTCTTCGTTATATGGGAGTCTTGAGGAGTAAGCAGTCCTGACGGAGGTTGATATGTAATACCAATCGCGTTATGCAATCCAGCAACGTCCCGTTTGGTTGGTATATGTGCTATCGTGATGTCCCCAGCGACACTGTCGGCAGTGTTTGACGGTAATGTGAGCTTGAAGACTGAGTCCGCTTTCCCAGCATCATATGGTTCCAGACTATGCACGACTCCAGGCTCGAAGTACTTCCAGCTTCTGATCCGCTTTGCAGCAGCTGGAGTGGCAACGATCTTTGCCGTCGGATTCGGTGGTAGAGAACATAGTGTCTCTTGGTGGCAATGATCTGGTTTATCTTGACTGATGATGATCAAGTCGATTTGATCCCCCAACTCAGACAGGGTCTCGACAGCGGTCTCTCCAGTATGATGGGAGATTTGGAAGCTGGGGTGGTACAGCGAAGAATGGCCAGACAGCCAGGGATCGAGCAGAATATTATAGGCGCCTGGGGAGTCCCGAGAGGTGGTGCGAGGAGCCAAAGAAGAGACCAGGGTTAAGAGAAAGGTGGTGTCGGCATTGAGTCTCTCGACTGCAATTTGCGCCATGATGATGGAACTTGCAATGCCGGTGAACTAGAGTGACTATAAGCGTTCGAGATGCGCGCAGTCTCGCACAGACGGAAGGCGACAAGAGCGTGGGTTTATCGTGTTCATGATGAGACACAGGATGGAGTCACGATCGGCAGAAATGCGCGTACGAAAGGTTGGTGGTATAAGACAGCGCAATGTTACATGTTCGGGTTGCACATGTGCGCCAGCCTGGATGATGGTACCAAGAAGCTCAGGTGATGGAGGATGAAGAGGTGATGGAGTGAGAGATGGAGGGAGGAGGCGAAGAGGATGATGGAAGCGTGATCTGAACAGCATACCGGTCAGATATAACGTACTGTGAAGGTGGATCGCATCGAGATATGCCAAGCAACCGAAAGAAGTCCGTCGGGCAGGTCGAAGCAGGTCGAGCCGTGACAAGCGCACGAGGGGATAGTTTTAGCGGCATGGCATGATCTTCCGTGGTCTGGATAAATGTATATTGCAACCATAGGCGAAAGTGGGAATCGTGAGTACCTCTTCTACATTCTATCAGTACTGACCGTGGTGAGAGTTGATGAGCGGCAGTGCTCGTTGAGGCTTTGAACCATTCTTCAGGTCGAGGTGTGCGGCTATGTTGATGCGATATGGATGATGCACTTGGAGTGGCTCTCAGTCAAGCTGATGACGTTGATGGGTGAGACGCGTTGCAGTAAAGATCATTAATCACTCATACAGATGCTGGAGATGCACCTCCAGAGGTTGCATACAGAAATAGACCCACCGACACAGCGGCGTTGGCGCCGTGGGCAGCTTTTACCGAAGTGCATGGAGCGTTCGGTTCCCCATTCAACCACTCTCCCGGGAATCGATCAGCTATTATACTGTACAGCCATGCACGGTATATCTTGGACAGTAGACGTGCACGCCATTTCGATCTAGTCCGTCAAGAATGTCCAGGTGCAGCGCAACATTCTCCGGAAGCGGATTGGAGCCCTGAAGGTCTTGCTCAGCCTTCAGGCCTTGAGTGGCCTGGACTCGGAGGAGCCGCCGCGCCCGCGTCGACCGGCTCTATAATACTGAGGATGCTACTGATGGTGAGATCTGTACCTCGCACTCGCGATCGCTCTGTGTATCGACGTCTAGTGGATGCCGTGGACATGCCCCATCGACGTGATCAAAATGGCGGCAAGGACGAAGTACTGCCAGGGCATTTGCATCGTGTTCAAGTCTGGACCTAGGGCGCACAAGCAGAGCAGAATGTTGGCAATGCTGAACCACGGATGTGATCGGACGGAGCAGGAAGTGAGTCGGCTCCGCTCGCCTCACTTTCAGTTGGAGACGAAAACGAAAACTGCAGTATGATATGTCTTGCACTCTGATGCGAGGCGTAGAGGTACATGTATAGTGGTCAGGGCTGCATCGACCTCGATAGGTGTAGATGCATGTCGCAGGAGATGCATCTGATGAGTGATCATGCTGTAGGTGCATGCATCAAGTAAGTATCTAGATGTGCATGTATAAGGTAGACGGGGATCGACCGGCCTGGGCATTCGTGCTCCAGTGGTATGGTCACGTGAGTGCACTCTGGACTCGATGATGCATGTGTCTGATGTGTCTCGATCACGAAGAGTAGAGCCAATGAAAGTATGACGGCGTGCTACAGTATGGACAGAGGGATGATAGACGCAGGCGGAGATAAACTCAAAAGACTGAGGTGAGATGAGTAGAAGCAGAATGATGATACAGTAAGGTATTACTATGTGCGTGGGAGGGTGAGAGCACAGTAGAGTGGGAGAGTACTGGAGATGGAGGGACAATCTCCAGGCGGGGTAATGTTCGCTCGTCGCTCGACTCAACAACACCCGGCGCACTGCATCTTCCAACAACACCTCCTCGTAGCAGACTCCGCCCTCCACAACATCTCACCGGCGTGCTGGCGGCCTCTCCATCGTCTCGAAATCTTGCTATTGGCTTCAGCTGGACAGCTCGTCGACCTTGAGCAGCAGCCGAGACACGACGGCGCGACATAGAGTAATACAAGCTTGGGAGCTCCAGCCCACCACGCCCGAAACCCATCTCGTCACCACCAGCACCAGCTGCCAGTAAACCGATCCAAGACCGCGATCAGCTACCCACTAGGCCCGACCACGGATCCAGCAATTACTGTCTAGGAAGCCAGCCAACCAAACCAGCTGCTCCGGTTCAAGCGAGCGAGACTGTACTGTACTCGCCGCCGCGATTGCTCCACCGTCCGCGCGCTTGTGCTCCCACCACCCCGCCCGATGCTGGCGACCATTTTCGTGACACCCACTTCGACCTCATTGACTGGTTGCGGTCTACCTCACCTCGCTCCTTAGCCGACCGGCTGCTGTCGCTATTGCTACTACTGCTCTTGCTGGTACATGTGGTGCCGAGCCTCACAGCTACGTAGGCGAGCCGAGAGCTGACAGCTGAGCTGAGCTGAGCCTCGTCCCACCATCCATTCGACCTCCCCAAGGAAGCTCAGCCGACGTCGCCTCCTCCAATCTTGTCCGCCTGCTCACCGAGCTATCACCCAGCTCAGCAGCATTGGCCCTGCTGACACTTCTCTACCTCACTTCTGCCCGTGTGCTCGAGCAATGCCACCCCGAGCTTCTTTGACCTCGTCCTTCCCCGCCACTGATGCCAACAACGAGGTCGTCTGTCCATTACACAACCAAGATGGCTCGTCGTGCCGGAAACGATGCTTGGGCGTGAGTAACCCGTCCCTCCACTCCTTCTCCTTCTTGTCCATGCTCTAGCTCTTCTCATCTTCCACTCCCTCTCCTTCCTCCGCTGCTCGCCATCCGTATACACCTCATAATAACCATGTTGCACGCCCACAGGAAAAACGGTATCGCTCCATGCAGGAGCATATCCGCCGAGCTCATCCCGAATACTACCTGCCCAAGCTGCCCGCGACCAAGGAGAGCTTCGAGCTGATGATCAACTCGCCTCCTCATGAGCGTCCACCACCCGACCCCACCACCCACAACCACATCTTGCACAATCACCAGCAGCAGCAGCAGCATCAGCATCACGGCTTGTCGGACCCGTCAGGTCTGTCACCCAACTTCAACCTTGACGCAGTCTTGAGCTCATCCTACGAAGGATACCATGGCCTCGGCCAGCATGATGGTGGCTATTATACCAATCACGATGCGGAAGCACACGCGATATACAGTAGCATGCAGATGCAGCAGCGCTCGTCCGACGAGTATCGGCGTGGCTCGTTGATCCCCGCAGCCTCGGCCGCGGCTGCGCTCGCGCAGCTGCATTATCATCGGCCAGACTCAGATTGGGGGCCGGAGCATGGGGATGGTCAGGTGATTCTCCCTTCAATACAGTTGTCACCAACCGTTACTGAGGCGGACTTTCTTCAGAACTTCTTCGCCGATCAGCATAATGATCTGAAACCGAACCACTTCCACGTCGATCCGGCGTTGGAAGACTCCTTCCTACCCGAGAACGGCTTTCCCATCAGCTCGGGTGGACAAGATCAGTCTGGCTTACTGTCCAGCAGTCTCGCCCGCTCGCCTCCCGACCGATCAACCACCCTACCGCCATTGCAGCGTACCATATCTCGCACGCATGGTCGACCGCGGAAGAGTAGTCTAACACAGCAGGGTCGATTAGGGAAGCATGAACGGAAGCGGTCGAAAGATCTAACGAAACGGAGTAGTGGCGATCGAAAAGCTTTCTCGGCGGAGCCCAGCGGTGCTGCATTGTTGGGTAAGAGATGGGAAGACCTGATCGATGCTGCAGCCAGCGCGACAGAAGAGGAAGGGTCTCGAGATCTTACTCCGGTAAGGCAGATGTTGGTCAATTTGGTCCTGTGGCGGCTTGCTGATTCGCTCGTTCAGATTCCTGGCTCACCATATCACTCACCTCAAGTACAATCTCGGACCTCCCTCCCTCCCTTCGCTCTGGGATCCCAGTTCCAGTCGTTCCAGGCATCACCTCTGAATCGTGCTCTCACACCACCTCCCGCCGATCACGCTGGACTCCCTCCCCTCCAGCCTTTTGATAGTGTCGAATCATCACTGTCATCGAATCTTTCCCACGCCCATCACGATAGCACCGACTCAACTGGATCACAGTTCCACATAATGAATCCGAATTCAATGGACGGATCCGGCTCACAAAGCTCCCCAATGTTCACACCCCAACAAACGCCACAAATCTATTGCGCCGGATGTCGGAGGCTGAGTATACTGAAAGACTCGTACGCCTGTACGAATTGCATCTGCGGACTATGTGGGGTCTGCGTCGAAGCCATCATCAGTGGCCAGAGTCGCGGCCGCATGAGCATGTGTCCGCGATGTAATGGCATGGATTCAAGTTTCAAACCCTTCCAGCTGGACTTACGATAGATGAGGGCTTGGCATGTTTTGGTCCCAACGGCTGGCGATACCATCACATGCTAATAAATCATGGCGACTTTCTATAAGCACCCACCTACCTCTTATTATTTTCGCCATTGACCCGGTACATAAAGAATCGCCCAACATGTTGGACACATGACCGGCAAGTGGAATGGACTAGATGAATGATGAGAACGGGAAGAAAAGTAGCTTGGCGGAAAAACTTCGATACAGTTACCTACTTCATGTAGCCGACCATCTTTATTAACGACGCACGACTTTTACGACCTCTACCTACCTTATTTTACTTTACCTAACTTATCAATAGATCTACTTGGATCGATGATCTATCACCTGAAGATACAGTCATGGCAGAATCTGCGTGGTTTCTTCACACGGCTTCACTTGAAAGGTGCTGATGTACTCATGTCTGTAGATTGTTCACACTTTTGTCCGATCACTTCTTTCTTTCTTATCTTCGGTATGCTCGCCTGAGATGAACTGTGAGAAATCAAGGAAATGGGGGTTCCTCATGATGATAATCTTGACAAATTGTCATCGTGCCGCTAAGTACATGTGCATCAATTCACAAATACCCAATGACTCGTGACCGATGTGGCATTCCTGTCGCTTATCTTGGTATATACATATATAGAAATGTAAGCTTGTCACTCATATGTACATGATCTCGTGAGTTCCTTAGGCTATGCTCCTGCTTTTAGCAATCCGTGCTACTCAGGGACTATGGGGATAGTTCCGCATCAGAGATATCGTGCCTTTTTGAGATTCCAAGCCACGATGATGCTGGACCGGCGCGTTGAATCCACTGTTGTCGATGCCCTGTCCATGATGCTGTGCCTGTCCCTTTCTCCTTTCCCTTTTCTACCAAGTTCTTCTTGCATCTTCTTCCACCTCGCGGTTGCTCTTTCTACACAGTCACCGCCACGCCCACCACAGGAGCCTGCCCGTCGGCCAGCACCGGCTCGGCCGTCTTGGGAACCACCTTGAGCGAGAAATCGACATGGCGCGTGCCCTGGTGGATGCTGCTCGAGCTGATGACATCGACGTCCTCGCAGACGTAGTCGCGGACATTCTCCTCGGTCAGGCCGCCGCTGACCTCGATCAGCGCGCGCGCCTCCCGGCCGCGGCCCCACCGGTCCTTCAGCGCTTTCGCCGCTGTCTTCATCCCCTCGGGCGTGAAGTTGTCCAGCATCACCACGTCGGCACCCGCCTCGATCGCCGTGTGCGCTTCCGCCTCGCTCTGGCATTCGACCTCGACTTTGATCGCGAATCCGCCAGAGGCTTTCGCCGCTGCCACCGCTTGTCCGATCGAGCCCCCGCATGCCCAGATGTGGTTGTCCTTCAGCATCGTCATCGCGCTCAGGTCTTGTCGGTGGGGATCGCACCCGCCTACCAGCATGCCGTACTTCTCGACTAGTCGGAACCCAGGGGTGGTTTTGCGGGTGCCTGCGAGTGTGTTCTTATAGCCGGCCTCACGGAGCAGGCTGAGCAGGCGCGCGGATTGCGTCGCGATGCCGGAACAGCGTGCGAGCAGGTTCAAGGCGATGCGCTCACCGAGCAGCAGGTATCGGGTGGGGCCAGTGACGGTCGCGATGTGTTGCTTCGGGGTGGATGCGCCAACCACATCGCCTTCGCGGACGTGCCAGATGATGTCGCAGGAGAGCTGGTGGAAGATTTCGGTCACAAAGGGCACGCCGGCTAGCACACCGGGCGACTTGGCGAGCAGATTGGCCGTCGACGGGGAAGAGCCGACGACGAAGCCGCCGTAGTCGAATGAAGGCGTGTCTTCGTCGAGCCAGGCGGTGATGCTGCGTTTCCAGCTCGGGGGGAGCAGGTCGGCGGGGTCGCCATGCGCGGGGGCACCTTGGAGGGTCGGTGCAGGTGTCGACATCGCAGGCGTGAGCGCAGGAGTCAGTGTGTATGATGCGGATGAACAGAATGGAAAAGCTTCAAGGAAATGGTGAGAGACAGTGAGGACAATCTGAGTGTCTTAGCAACACCATGGTGGTGGACGGAGGAGCATTACATATGAAATGTTGCTCGACTGCCGATGACGGAGTCTGCATGTGAGCTTGAGGTTGGCGTCACTATACTTATCGGCGGTATAACAGCTGCTGTTTGAGACGTATCGATCAAGCATGAGATATCGTTGGCTTTATGGCTTGGAGCAGACTCTGCTTTGGATACGTTGAAAATATAGACAGCTGAACCAGCCTGATGAAGTGATAGATGCAGTGCAAGGTAGACGCTTATAGTGAAGGGCATGATTGAAACGTGGCACGTGAATGACGACAACGTCCGCCGGAGTCAGCGCGCGTGAGACCAGGTTGCCTCTGTCGCGGCAAACAGCAAGAAACATTGCATACAACATCGACTTCGACTACATTCTCCGACTCCGTCCACGACTGCTATAACCCTCACAATCATCTCCAGACCTCTTCACTGACCGTCATGGACCACATCTCCCCGAGCGCCGCCTCAAGTACTCCCCAATAACCGAACTCCTCGAACCACCAACATGCAACTCGCATACTATGCCGGCGTGTCGACCGCCGCGGCCGCGGCATGTCTGGTCAAGGCCTTCCACCAGCGTCCAAACTTCTACAGCGCGACCGTCTATCTGTCACAATCGAATGCCTGCCTGTTGATCCTGACCAACCTGGTACTCGTGCTCGCATGCTCGTTCATGTTCGGTCTCCAGCGGCTGCTGTATGGCCGCCTACGTCCGATCGAGATGGAGCAACTTTCGGAAAAGGCATGGTATGCGGTGTTGGACACACTTTTGGCGATGCCTAGCTTCCGTGAGGATGTTGGCGGCTGGCTGTTAACCATGTTCGTGCTCTTGCTTGCAGGCAAGGTCTGGGGATGGATCGGCGAAGGCAGAGTGGATATCCTTGAGCAACAACCGCCGGCGAATCCGCGACTATTCCATACTCGGCTTGCGACGAGTTTGGTAGTCAGCGTGCTGTTCGATCTGTACATGCTGGACTTCTGCATCGAGACGGTCATGGCGGACCCGCGACCAGGCATGATGGTTATCTTCACGTTTGAGTTCGCCATCTTGTCTATTTTCTCGCTCTTCACGCTGAGCAGATACTGCTTGGTGGTTTGGGAGACAATGGTGCAGAAGCAGCAATTAGCCCAAGCGATTGAAAGCAGGAAGATTGAGATCAGGGCCGAGAGAGTCGCGGCGAGACAGCAAGAGACAGCTGACGGCCGACCGGCCCCTGCATTGCCGCCAGATGAGGAACCGATCGAGGTAGATGAGAATGAGGTGGATGTGCCCGGTTGGGAGGAAAAGAGACGATACCTGTTCGCATTGGAAGTGTTTTCGGATTTCGTCAAGTTGTTGATTTACATCTTCTTCTTCGCCGTGAGCATCACGTTCAACGGTCTGCCGATGCATATCATGCGGGATGTTTACATGACATTTGCGTCCTTCAGCAAAAGAGTGACGGATTACGTGGCGTACCGGAAGGCTACAAGCAGTATGAACACAAGATACCCAGATGCAACAACGGAGGAGATACGAGGAGATGCTTGTATTGTTTGTCGGGAGAATATGGTGGCTTGGGAACCAGCTCAAGTGCCAGGTCAACCCGCACCAGCAGCTCCAGCGGTAAGAAGGGATGAAGGATTGCGAGCGAAGAAACTGCCATGTGGACACATTCTACATCTTCGCTGCTTGAAAGCGTGGTTGGAGCGCCAACAAGTTTGTCCGACATGTCGGAGACCTGTCGTAACGGTCGAAGCGGCGGCAGCAGGAGCAGCTGGACAACAAGGTAGGCCAGGTGCCAATCCACCACCAGGAGGCCAACACCCTCCAGATCGACCTCCGAGACAGAACCGAGCACGAATCTTCAACCTGGGGCCACTCCGGGTTGGGTTTCTGAACGGACCAGGTGATCAAATACAAAACATTGTCAATCAAATGCGAAATCCAGCAGCTGCAGCAGCAGGAGCACAAGGGCCAGTGCCGGGAGGTGACCAACAAGGTGCGAACAATATTGCTGTACCTGCACTTGATCAGCCAGCTGGTCAGCAAGCAGCAACAGTACAACAGGGAGGTGCTCGAGCACAAGTACCCACCTCTATTCAACTCATGCAGATCGAGCAGCGAATACTTCAAGAAGTGTACAACCTCAACGTTGAGCAGCAACAGCTGTCTGTGCTACGGCTGATGGAAACTGAGCTAGCTAGATTACGAGCTCAGCAGATACCTTTACAGCCACCTGTAGGGACCGCGACAGCCGTCCAACGACAGTTAGGAAGTTCGCTTCCGCTCTCGACCTTATCACAGGAGACATTGCATGGCTCGCACAATCAGCAGATTGGCAACGGCCAAGAAGGATTGCCACCAGGCTTGACCCTGCCGGAGGGTTGGACGATGATGCCGTTACAACGCGCAAATGGGTCAACACCAACAGCGGTAGATGTGCCGGCTCAGCACCCAATATCACCACTGAATATGGCGAATTTGCCAATTCCAGCACCGACCCCAACAGTGCCCAATCAAAACGGCGTTCCATCCGACAACGCAGCGACAGGCGAGGCACGTAGCTCATCCAACACTGGTCCTACAGACGACGCTGGCTCACCTTTGTTTGTCCCTACGGCCACGCCTGCTACGGTGAGCAGCAACGGCGCCAATTTGGCTGATTCCTCAACGACTGCAGCGACCACAAACGGACATACTGCACCGACCTCAGGATCAGATCCAGTACCAGCACCTTGGTCCACCAGCGAAGATTGGGGGTTCGACAAAGCAAACAATGATCGCACCTCATCGTCAAGCACGGATACTGCCACGACCTCGGCAGATTCGTCAGCATCTGCTGAACACCAGGCGATAAGAACCTCAACCTCAGCGGATCAGAGCTACGAAGGAAAAGGGAAGGGGAAGGCTGTCGAGGTTGAAGACGTGCCCGACCCAGATTCGTAGTTACCCGAACACAGTTATGGCTGAACGCGATATAGATTTGTATTCATAAGCATGACTTATCATCCTCCTCCATCTTTCTGTTGAGTTTCGTGGTTGCGAGCTTCATATCTCCAAATCCCTTCTCCTTGGCCCGTTCCAGTCGGCCGTCTGATACATTTGGCTGACAGCAACAATGAATGCCTTGCAAACGGTACATGAATAACATTTCAAGGCTCATGCGATCATGTGCAGCTTCAAATAATGGAAGAGAATCAGGCCTTGGCCGTGTAGGAGCAAACAGGAGCAAGAGCGAAGTATATATTGATCCGTTTGCAGTATCCACACCTCAAAAGAAGATTCGTCAGGCCATCTCGCAGAATGGCAAGCTCATCATGCGGATACTCTACCGCTACGAAAGACTCATCTAGTCCCGACATCGTCTCACCTCCGTTACACGATCGATGCCTTACACAATCTGAGCACCTGACGCAACATCCCGATCAGAAGTTGTTGTCGTACCTGTGCAATTATTGGTAAGTGTCCGTTCGACCTCCTGACATGGCCGATATAACATACCACAAGCAATCGAACCAATCCACATTAGGGTCGTCGAACCCGAAATAGTCGTACACACGGCGGTTGACCAGGATGTCGTCGTCGGCCTTCCAATCGATCCAAACAGTCAGCAGAGGATCGAAATCTACAAAGTCAAGACTGAAACAGCAACCAAACTTACACAATCATCGCATTGATCAACCACGTATACCGACAAGGCCAGGTTCTTCGCATCAATCGTCACCGGCGTCTCGCATGGGTCGTACGTCGCTGTGTCCCAATATTTGGCCGGCACGCTGATCACATAGTCGTCGGGTCCGTATGTCTTGCCGCAGTAGCTGAGTCCGGCTTGAGACAGTGTGGCCCGGCCAGCGTGGTTGATGATCTGTCGCTTTACAGCGGCGGTATTTTCGGTGGCTGGCGCTGCGGCGGCGAGAGTCGCTAGGAGGAACGTGGTGGCAAGGGAGAGGATGGACATGGTGAGGGAAGAAGGTTGAGAAGTGGTGACTGTAGGGAGGGAAGAAAGTTTGCCTGGAGAAATGGTCATCGACGGGCCTAGGTTATATACCTATGTGAAGGCCTCTCAATTCGGGTCTCGTTACACCCGTGAATTCCATTCGACATACTCACAATCACCATTGCACGGTCAGAAATGTCTTGTCGTCATTCCGCGGACGTTACATTGAGGTCGTGGCAATATGGTCGACACTGCCGCTTGTTTTTCAGCATGCATTAGATCTATTCCTTCGTCACTTGGCAGAAGATACATGAATCCCGAATCGATAGTACGGTATCCTTCGTCGATACCAAGATCTTGGCTCAAAGGTGGAGTATGTGCAGTGACTTCGCACGATCGAGATCGCCGATGTGTTTGTACGTCAGCTGAAGTCATGCTGATACAGGTTCTGGAACAGAGAATATGTACAGGAGCCAAAGCGCTTCCTACATTATACAAAGAACGGTCACAGCAGATGGAAGATAGATATTCAATGTGAGATAATAGCAGTGTGCTTCAACTATGGGACTGACACTACTCTCAATTGCACTCTTGATGCTGTGAGTGTCTCCACCAATATGGCATCTCCACCATTTAAGCATCTGGCTGCTCACAGCAACTGCAAGTCTCCGCAAGACGATCCTGAACTAAGTAGCTCTTGATCTCGTGAACGTCAAGTTTGATGCATGCATCCGTCTCACAGTCGTACTGTACTGGGTTGTTGAGGAATCCATATGGGCAGTCTGCCTCACTGAACAAATTGATGTTGTACAGGGAGCCCTTGAACACTTGGATTGTGTCCCAGTTGAAGTCCTTCCAAGCTGTGTCAGCTTCGACGCACAACACTGAGGTGATGGGGGGGCAGGACTCACGTAGTATGGCGAAATGTTGACACAACCGCCTGACGTTTCATTGCCCACGTAGCCCGTCACGTAATTGCCGGTATCGCAATTGCCGTTCTCATAGAGGTAGAACGCCCATCCTTCACCGTCTGGCAGAGGTCCGAAAGACTGGACTTGACGCTCCTCCATTGTTGGTGAGCCGGCACTCAAACTTCATATGTGTCAGTGTACGGTACGTCAAGACTCAACACAAACGTACTCAGCATCCACAACAGTTGCGGTGGCTGCAGCATTACAGTAGCCAGCTCTGGCATATAAGCCGATGGCGACGAGAGCAGCTACGAGATGCATTGTTCGTTCTGTTTTGGCGGTTGTTGCTAAGACTTTTCGATTGAAATGTACGAATGTGAAGGACAAATTTCTGGCTTGGTTAGATGTCATGCGGGCTCTCCATTATAAGTGTCTACAGCGATAGAAACCACTGAAAAGCTAGAGCCGGGGTTTTTGCCATCCTACCGTCCCATTATGCCTTGGCATGCTGGATCGAAGCACGTTGCTGAGCGGCAACCGAGACGGAAAAGGTAGAACGGCAGCGATCGTAGACACGAGGTTACAGTTCCACGAGGTAGTAAGATACCACGTTCCCGACTGTGGAGAACCAACACATGTGCCAGTTCATAGCCTCTGGGCGTGGATCTCAAACGGCATTGGCAGACACATATCAGTTCTCAGATCGACGATGTGTTTAGAGCATATGATTTTACTGGCTACCTGATGCTCTTGAGGCCGTGGAAAAGTTGAAGGATCAATGCCCAGCAATCGTGGGACCCGTTCGGTGTAATGACAATTCTTGACATGTAGTGTAGTGTACATCGTGAAGTGCATTCGAATAAGCTCAGACGGGATTTCCGCGTACTGCCGTTGAGTAGCCTTACCGGCTCGCCAAGCGCTTCCGTTCTGCCGCCCGGGTGGAACGGCACCCCTGCTACATATCATTCAAACATTCCGCAATGGTAATGATTCAATGACTGCTCCGCGGGATCCTTCGGGCGGAGCCAAGGCACTACATTACCCCATCTTCGCCCTGTTGACGCACTTGCGCAAGTCGACCTCCCTTTGAAGAAAGCCAAGATCTGATCTGCAATGCTGAACTCCACCACATTATCTACTACTTCTTGGCTGATGTGACTTCTATAGCATACATGCCAAGCCGTGTTTGAAGGAAGACGAAGTGGAGAGCACTCCTCACATTTGTGGCCAGTGAAGACCTTAGGAAGCAGTGCGCAATCCACAAATGTTCGTCAAACGACAAGACTGCACTTGGCACGCCGCGGAAGGATGGAATGTAACATGAAGCAATTGAAGAAACATCGGCGTGGATGCTTCATGGCTAGTAGCGTTGGTTGGCCTATGGAACGTGGTGTACGGGACTTCTCACGCTTTGCCCATGCGAAGGCCATGCCGCTGGAGATCGTGCGATGGTGACTTGTAACGGCGTTGATGATCTTGGCAAGTAAAGGAGTCGCCATTCCGTTGCATCGCTGTTGGGAGATGTTGAGACCATGTATGAACATAAATACCATGCTCTTCTCCAGCTCGAAGCTACCGACCAGACCACAGCTTTCCTCTACAAGACAACAGCATCATCTGCAGCCCTCGCATATTTCCAGCAATTTCCCTTTCCCTCGAATCACTCAAACAATGGCAGCTGAGGGCTTCGTCAACGCTTTGGGGATCGTCTCTGGCGTTCTCGGCATCGTCAGCTTTGCTTTGAGCGAGTTTGGCGGCCAGAGTGACACTGCAGACACTGGGATCCAGGTCGCACTTGGCACGACTGTCGACCCAAACACTCAACGTCAGCAGCAGGACAGCCCTGACGGAACGTTGGCTTACATATCTGGCAGCGATGCAACGCATAACAGTGTTGGGATAGCTGGCCAGAACGCTTACATTGGGCTGGGTGAAACCGGAAACTTCGGCTATGATGCTAGTGGTGCAGACAGTACATATCTTACGCTCATGGCTGACGATGATATCTGTGTTGCGTGGCTCTCTGTCGAGTACAACAACAACAATTATGCTATGATGGTAGGAGACATCTTCAAGGCTTGTGATGTCGGGGACAACCCGCCGGAATGGTAATTCGAATGATTGTGATGTGAAAGAAGATGCAAGGTGCTGACATGTTCATTGCAGGTACTACAGCGCAAGACAGGCCGGGTTCTACAAGACGGATTCTGGAAGCACTGGTACCGTTGAGTACATCCCACAGTGTGGCTGGCTCGATGGAAACACAGGTAATGGACATCGCTATGCAGGATTGCAGGCGCGCATGTCTGAGTTCCAGAACAACCCTTCCGATCAAGCCGCAATTTGTCGCCAGCCAGTGTTGCAGCTGTACACTGAGCGGGTCATTGCTGGTGGCAAGAAGCGAGATGATGCCGAAGCTCCCAAGAAGCTTTATGATTCGCTCGTCATCAGTGACATCGAGTCGCACAACGCAACAGAACTCTGTCAACACCGAGCTTCCCGTGGTCCGGATTTCGTCTCTCTACATGAAGGTGTTCACTGCGACATGGAGACCCGGCAGGTGGTACCCCTATGTGGTGGAAGCGTTGACGAGGATTGCTTCTTGCTTGACAACAGCCAGAAGCTAGGCAAGCGTGATTCTGGCAGCGCGAGTATCGTCAAGGGGTATTCGACGGTCGTGGACTGGCGGGAGGGTCGTGGTGTCTACTATGCCAGGAAAGCTTGATCGATGAGGAAAGAAGATTGTGTGCAGTCAACGACAATGCAGGTGGTACGAACCCTGGACAAGCTTTGAGCCAAGTCCAGCTTGACTCTTCATATTGTATGAGTCAAGATACATAGAAAATCCGACGCGATATTACAAGCATTCCTAGTCTGACATTGACAGTGTATGTTGGCATAACTGCAGTCCAGAAAGTGATGCCACCACCAAAAGTCATCACTAAGCCCGTTAACCTTCCACAACAGAATAGACGCGATAGCGGCGCACGCCTCCAAAACTTATATTGCACGGCCGCAACAAACGTAGACACATACATGTAGGACATTGAGCGAAGCGTCTACATACTTTGACCTAACGATCGCCTTCAACTTCGCCCCTCTTGTGGTGTTCAATCTCATCAGTATGAGTCTCCTGCATCTCCGCCCTACTCTATCTCGTCTGCGCATTATCAAAAAGATTAATCGATGCTCTTTCCCACGGAGTTTCTCTATCCTTTCCAAGCACCTAGTCTTTCCCGCAACATTATACCGTCTCAATGACGGCCGCAGCTCTAATTTGTACCCCAAAGGAAGCATCTCTACAAGCGATCCGCAGAACTCTACAGAAACTGTGATAGTCTCTGAAGATGGACTAGTCCGGCGGTACTCCAACCCAAGAGTTGCATGTTCGTCGCCCGCGTCCAGCTCCGGCAGAGCTCCATACTTATT
Organism: Microcyclospora tardicrescens; assembly: GCA_003012245.1. Lineage (NCBI taxonomy): Eukaryota > Fungi > Ascomycota > Dothideomycetes > Capnodiales > Microcyclospora > Microcyclospora tardicrescens. The sequence continues at coordinate 227,212 of PXOE01000068.1, forward strand.
CTAGATCTCAGTTGGCTCGAATGGCCCGAAGCTGATGCCCAACACTTTCAACATGCAAGAGTACATCCGGATGGCCGCGGATCAGTATCTGGACGATGAGGACAACGGCATTGACGTTCAGGAGCCCATGGTCTTCACCTTCGCGAAAGGTTCGTCTTCTAGACCGCACGTCGTGGAGAGTTGACTGACATAGTAAGTGAAGGTATCAAGGTACCCGACACGCTGATACTCCTGCGAGAATACGGTGCGGATTTCTCCCTGCAGCCTCGCGAGCCGATGACACTTGCTGGTAAGTCAAGCCGGTGATAGTCTAGATCGATGAAAGGAACTAAGAGCCAAGGACAGCACTCAATGAAGCGCTCACGGCGTTCTACGAAGACCACGGGCAGGGAGAGACTGCGGACGCATGGCTTGACACGCATGAGTGGAATGGTGCGTGCAGTGATGGTGCAGAAGAAACGTGGATGGCGTTGTGATTCGACTCCACCGATCGCAGGCGATGTAGGATTATGATAAGCTTGTATTGTTGTATGTCACGCTCTCACCTCAGTAGCAACTACTTAGTCTCCTTATTTGATGTGGTTGGTGAATTTAGGCATAAGGGCGTAAGCCGCCACGGGCGTGCTAGGTAGCCACCTAGAGGAGCGCAACGACTCGTGAGCGATCTTGTCATAACGTCGACAGATCCAAGTTCGACCCTACCTTGTCCACGTTTTCTTCGGGAGAGCGAGAGAGGCAATGATATGCAGTGAAATTTAGAACGTTTTTTCGAATTCTAGGAGTTATGTGAAAACAGGGGATCCTGAACTACGGAGAGAGAGCATGCTCCGTATGTAGCTATTATCAGAGAGCGAGCGAGCAGTCAAGTTAAGGCCACATGCAATTCCATGCCATGCCATGCCATGCGTTGCCACACACGTATGCAGAGTTCAGTTGCTGTTGTACAATGCGTGTCTTCCTCCTTCTAGCTTTCTCTTCTTTTATCACAGAGGCTTGTTTTCTTCGAGAGCTCTCTCCAAGGATAAAACAAAGATCATGACCAAAGACTCGAACCCCCGAACCCAAGATGCAAACCCGACCGATGATATCTCCCCAGGTGGCGCTAGGGATCGTTTCGTTCGTAGGATAAGCGTTGCAGGTTAGGCGTTTACAACACAATCATGCCCGTGCCGGAGCAGAGAGCAACGATTGTCAGGATAACCATGGGCAGGGCACCAAACTGGATAGGCGCATTCATAGAGCCGGCAGCACCTGTGCTGGTGCCACTTCCGCCACCACTGGCGCCGTTGGTGGCACCTGGGGTAGCAGCGACGCTACCGGTACCAGCAGTTCCGGCAGACTGTAATTGGGCGACACAGCTAGAGGGGGTAGAGGCAGCTTTGGTGGCAGCGGAACCGCCAAAGTCACAAGCGCTGGCGACCTTGTTCTGGCCATTGTAGTAGTTGTTGAAGGCGAAGGCGAGCTGCTGGGTAGAGTTGCACATGGCGTAATCACCGTAGTCTCCCGTGCTAGCGTTAGCAGCAATACCAGAGCAGGGGCTACCTGCGTAACCACAGACTTCACCGAAGAGCTCGCCGTAGTCGTCGGTGGATGCGCCGCTGCTGACCACACAAGCCAGAGAGTCGTACATGCAACTGCACAGGCCGGTGTCTGGCTGCTTTGGGAGTGGGGTGGCTTTAGCTGCCCAAGTGACACCATCGACAGACGGGCACGATTGAGGCGAGTTGGAAGTGGTGTATGCCGAGGATTGAGTACCGGATGGGGAGACGGTAGCAATCTGCTTGCTCAGATTCTCGAAATCCTGGAGAGTGGTCACAGCGTTGTCACTGCCGACCGAGACGAGACCTATGCATCAAGTTAGAGCTGAGCTAATTCATAATCTTGAAGGAACGAACTTACCAAAGTCGTTTGCCTCTTGGAAGTACATGTAGACTATACCACCGGACCATACTTTGGTCATGTCGTCGCCGAAGATCGTGCCAACTTCCGTGAATTGGCGAGGAGAGGGAGCATTGCAACCATACTCGGCGAAGAAAGCGGGGACAGAGTATGATGCGAACTCCGCGGTACGATCAGCGTATCCAGACTGTTGGTACGAAGAGTCACCGCACCAAGAGTAGATGTTGTAACCCCAAAAGTCAATAGCTGATGTCTGGTCACCACAGTTGAAGTAGTCGGCCAAGTTCTCACGGATGGATGCGTCGTCGTTGGTTGCGTAACCAACGCCGATCGAGCGGTAGTTCTTGGACTTGATGTAAGCCTTGCTGTCACGCACAGCGGCTCGGACGAAAGCACTGGCATCGGTGTTGTTCTGGGCGTTGGTGACTTCGTTGCCAGCAAAGAAGCCAAGGACATTGGTGTAGCCAGCCATGACATCGATGACCGAGGTGTAGCGGGAGTAGAGGTCGGTGTTCCATTGAGGATCGTCACGGTTGATCGATTGCGACGGGGAGGACAGATCGGCAATGACATAGATGCCAGCGTCTGCGAGCGCATTCATGCAGGCATCGTGGTTCTGTGTTGGGTCGATGGCGTAGACGCGGATAGTGTTGGTCCTCAATTGGGTGAGGTATGGGATATCGCGCGTGCAGGTGGACTCATCGGCAAGGGGATCGGTGTAGTCGACGGCGGGAGTCGAGGAGTTGCTTGTCGAGGTGGAGGTGCCGTTGCCGTTGTAGTCCTGCTGGTATGCAACACCACGGATGAAGCTGCGGGCAATATATGGTCAGCCATGGCCATCCCCACACAGCACCTGCGTGTCCATCATCGTTCCGTCCACTTACAATTGCGTGCCGTTGGTCTTGTAGAAGAACTTGGAGCCCTTGATCACGATGGGGTCCACATCGGCGGCCACGACCTGGCTCACGAACAAGCTGGTCGCTGCGATGACCGCCGCCGTGGCGGAAGCAACGCCGAATCCTCGCATGGTGTCAAGATGTGATTAGTGACGCTGGAAGGTCGAAACTGGAAGCAGTCGAGTGCTGCTAAGAAGAAATGGCCGAAATGCGGCGTGGACGAGCTGGTACGAACTGCACGGATAGACGATGACAAGGATGAATGAATGTGGTTGAGTCGGGTCAAAAAATCGCGGAGCAGATTAAAAAGTGGTGACGACGGGTGACAGCGTCGTTGCCCAGGACGAAAGCAGACGACGGGTTAGGAAGAGTGGCAAGGGAGTGGTGATGGGTGAGGATAAGAAGTGATCGCGGTGAGGTGGAAGTGTCAAGTGAAGGGATGGCGGCTCAGTAGTTGGTGCCGGGTCGTGTGCAGTCGCCGCTGTGGAATTTGGCGATTGGGAATCTGACACGCCCAGACTGGACAGCGCTTGTCGCTCAGGGGAACGATCTGTGAACTCTAATGCACCAACTCGCTCCAGCGACGCGTCAGCATCGTGTTTCCACCCAATAATCCTCTTCGCCGCTCCATCCGAGTTGATCTTCCACGATTCCTTTCATTCAATTCTCGTAATGATGAAACAATATTACCATTCTTCCTTCACGACCTCGTATTCAGTGATGGCCGTTCATCTATTGTATTGCAATTCACTTACAGCCATCGGCATCCGGGCATCTCACTGCACCGGGATGACACAACAGCTGCATCCAAGCGAGATTGAACATGAACTCACATATTAGCTAATGTCGACCAAATAGAACGCACCCAGCTGGACTACTTGCAACATACAATATACTACTGAGCAGCACTATAGGATACTGTACCATTCAGTCGTGCCAGTCTGAGCTCTGCTCACGTGCGATGGCGGATCCAAAATAGAATGTCAAATCGCGGTGGTTTTACGGATGTGGCGACCCCGGGCATTCGAGCTCGCTCAACGCTTTTCTCCACCACCCTGCGTGACATTCCAATCAGCATTATTCATCCACTGCCAAGTCCATGCGGATCCAGGTTTACGCTATCATCAAGTACAGGAATGTAGCTATCGCCACACGGTTGCTGGTAGCATGGCGGGCATGGGTGAATCTGCCAAAAGCCATGAATGCGGTCTGTTGTGACCAGGAACGAGGATGCCGTGCACGATCCTTGATAAACCTAGATGAAAGCAATCTCTGCGGTAGTATATCTTCTTCTCGCAACACCAAAGATCATCATATAGGAGGCCTTCCAGAAAAGCAATAGTCACCATCATGGATTGCGTGTGTCTCAGCTCTTCCTAGAGGGGGAGGCGAATCATGGGATTGGTTGTCAGCTCGCTGTTAGTCCAGATCAATGCTGCAGACTAATGCAGGTACCGCGAGACAGTGCCAGGATTGTGCTCGTGGGGTTCCGTGTTCTTGATTCGGAGAAATTCTGACAAGTACAACAAGAGACAAGTGGCGAAGAATGGGAGAATTGATTCTACCACTACTCACCACACACAACCTGAGTCGTCTAGCGTTTGGAAATGCGCTGCATTGATCTGTGCTGTCAGGAAATTGACTGATTAGTGGCATGTGGTCGTAGGAGAACTGCGCGAAAGCAACTAGCAGCTGGAATACAGGCCCTCCAAAGTGGTGAGTGCCAGTCCCACCAATCGATTCTCTGCATCCCCTCGTGGCAGCACCGCAACTTGCATTCATTCGATAATGCCAGTGACGGAGTGGCACATTCACAACTCGTGGAGCGTTTGACCGATGCCACACATACTGTATATCAACGTCATGTCGAATAACGGTCAAACGTTGATCTTCCGGGAACACAAGCCGGCTTGCTTGATCGCGCAAGCAAATACCAAGTGGCGAAGCACATGTATCTGAAGCTTGGCATACCGTGTCGGAGTACTGTGTATGTACAGTTCTTGTTATAGACGCTGAGCCAAGCGGATGGTGGCAAAGCCGGATTGGACTCGCATCTGCATCAGGTCCCTATATGCCACATCATGTCGCCACTACATACAACCAAAGGACGGAGAGTTTCATGCCACCTTATTTGGACATGTCCCGCATCTGCAGTACAGTACATGCACCAGCTGCGTGGTGTGGTCGACTCAATTGGCACAGGCGATAACAAACGCTGAGAAACTTGGTACCGCAGCTGCACGATGAGGCGGAGAGGCTGCGGCTAGTCTGATGCATTGAGTGGATGATTTGCAGATGCAAAAATAGCCTGCATGGAATTTGAATGGAGCTCCCGTAGCTCCATCTGACAGAAGCACGATGCGATGCGATGCGATGTGCTGTACAGTAGCCGCGCCGCAAGCAGCGTCGTACAGTCCAGGAATCTGCTCGGGGTTGCTGACTAGAAGGTAGATGTGAGAATCGTCGACATCATGACAACCCAAGCGTACAGCTCGCCACACAGAAAAATCCCGACGGAGCCAAAAAGACGTTGGCGATCAAAGTGCCGGGAGTGGCTAGGTAGCGAGGCGAGCATGACCAAACCTGTTGATGAATGGCGGAGACTTGACTTTAGCTCCATTACTGGACTGCAGGGCCGACTAGCGAGCGCCATAGTCAGACATTCGGAGTCGTGTTGAAGCGCAGAAGTGCTGAGATGTCAGTAGTAGTGTAGTGCTCCCTGCTGAAACCGCGCTCTGATCTTGGAAGCAGAACCCCGGTCTGACCCACCCCCTTTCCCGCGACGCTGACTCCTTGTTCGACGAGACTTGTATTTTCTTCCATCTGTCCTTCTGCCCGTCACGACCCACCGCTAAATACCGTCAATTTCTTTCTCTTCTGTCCTCACCATCGTCCATTTCGTTTGTTACATTCGTGTTGTGAGTGTGCGTGGCAGTGCAGACATACTTTCGCTGTGCAGTCCCTTCACACACCCGCGCAATCGTGCGACGGAGTGAGCTGCCGTGCACTATCATCGGATTCCCACCAATCAGCAGCGCCACCCAGGGGGAACTAACGCGCGGTCCTGTTCGCCCAACAACAGACTTTCCACGCCCACATCCGTCCACCTTCCTTCTCGCTCCCTCACGCCGCCAAACAACACCCCCCATCCTCTCCCATCTCACCTGTTACGTTGTCGTCGTTGCGAATAATCGGGGGCAGCTTCTTCTCTGGCATCCACTGCTGGTGTTGCAGCTACATCCACCTCGCTCGTTCCATTCAACGCAACTGCCACCATTCACTCGGCCAGCCCGTGCTACAATCCTCATACTAATCAACACCATCGGCATCGACGTGATCACCACCATCAATCTCGAGACTGCGCTCACCACATGCTGCACTCCGGAAATGTATGTATGACCTCGACCTACACAGCGCCCTGGCTTGCACATTGTCACCCTGCATCAACGCGCTCGGCGTGGAAATCTTCATTTCATCGAGTAACCTCCACAACACGCTTCGTGCTGACATGAACATCCGCAGTAATCTGTAATTCTCCCCCAACAGACGTCAGTCATGGCGCAACCCCATCAGGGCGGCTATGACAACGGCTACGACTACGGTCACGGTCACGAGCAGCCTCATGACGCCCAGCACGGCGGCCATGATGGCTACTACCATGACGACCAACAGGCCTACTACGATCAGCAAGGCCACGGTCATGGCCAAGGACAGCAGGACGGCTACTACGATGATAACGGCTACTACCAAGGCGGTGCCCAGGAGGGTTACCAGCACGACGGCTACTACGATGCCGGCCAGCAGGGTTATCAAGACGAGTACTACAACGACCAATACTATGATCAGGGTGCTCAAGCTGCCGGTCAGCAACAACAGTACGGCAACCGTGGTTACAGCCAGCCTGGTGCGCGCAAGAGCGGTGGCCGCCGTGGCCAGGACTCCGAGGAGGACTCTGAGACATTCAGTGATTTCACCATGAGGTCTGACATGGCCAGAGCCGCTGAGATGGACTACTACGGTCGTGGTGATGAGCGTTACAACTCGTACGGCGAGGGCCAAGGTCGTGGATATCGCCCTCCTTCATCACAGGTTTCTTACGGTGGCAACCGGTCCTCAGGTGCTTCCACGCCTGTGTACGGCATGGACTACACCAGTGCCCTGCCAGCTGGTCAGCGATCACGAGAGCCATACCCCGCCTGGACCTCAGACGCTCAGATCCCTCTCTCAAAGGAGGAGATTGAGGATATTTTCCTCGATCTGACCGCCAAATTCGGTTTCCAGCGCGACAGTATGCGCAACATGTTCGATCATCTGATGACCCTCTTGGATTCGCGTGCTTCGCGCATGTCGCCAAACCAGGCACTTCTGTCGCTCCACGCCGATTACATTGGTGGCGAAAATGCCAACTACCGCCGCTGGTACTTTGCTGCTCATCTTGATCTGGATGATGCCGTTGGATTTGCCAACATGAAGCTTGGAAAGGCCAATCGAGCAACCAGAAAGGCTCGCAAGGCTGCAAAGAAGAAGGCTGATCCACAAAATGAAGAGCAGACTCTTGAGAACCTGGAAGGTGACAACAGTTTGGAAGCGGCAGAATACCGGTGGAAGACACGCATGAACCGCATGTCTCAGCACGACCGGGTACGACAATTGGCACTTTATTTGCTCTGCTGGGGTGAGGCCAATCAAGTCCGTTACATGGCTGAAGTCCTGTGCTTCATCTTCAAGTGCGCGGATGACTACCTTCACTCGCCTGCTTGCCAAAACCGCGTTGAGCCTGTTGAAGAATTCAGCTATCTCAACAACTGCATCACACCTTTGTACAACTACTGCAGAGATCAAGGATACGAGATCTTTGAGGGCAAATATGTGCGAAAGGAGCGCGATCACAACCGCATCATCGGATACGATGACATGAACCAGCTGTTCTGGTACCCTGAGGGCATTGAGCGCATCGCTTTCGAGGACAAGACCCGACTTGTCGATCTGCCTCCAGCAGAGCGATTCGAGCGACTCAAGGATGTCGTCTGGAAGAAGGCTTTCTTCAAGACATACAAAGAGACTCGATCCTGGTTCCACATGTTGACCAACTTCAACCGTATCTGGGTCATTCACGTGGTAGTCTTCTGGTTCTACACTGCTTTCAACTCGCCCACTCTTTACACGACCGGATACCAGCAAGAACTGAATAACAGCCCTCCAAAATCTGTTCACTGGTCTGCTGTTGCTCTTGGTGGTACAGTCGCCTGCTTAATTCAAATTCTAGCCACACTCGCGGAATGGTTGTACGTGCCTCGACAATGGGCAGGTGCTCAACACTTGATGAAGCGGTTCTTTCTCCTCCTTGGTCTGTTCGCTCTCAACATTGCACCATCGGTGTACATCTTCGGCTTCAAGTCGCAGCAAGAAACCAAGATCGCTTTGATTCTCGGTGTGGTCCAGTTCCTGATCGCCCTGGCCACGTTCTTCTTCTTCTCTATTATGCCGCTTGGTGGCCTCTTTGGGAGCTATCTCAACGGCAAGAGACGTCAGTATGTCGCGAGTCAAACCTTCACTGCCAGCTACCCTCGTCTGGTTGGCAACGACATGTGGATGTCTTATGGTCTCTGGGTTTTGGTCTTCGCTGCCAAGCTCTCGGAATCGTACTTCTTCCTGACGCTCTCGCTCCGTGATCCGATTCGCATTCTGTCCACGATGAAGATTACTACCTGCCTGGGAGACAAGATCATCGGCGATGTCTTGTGCAAGCATCAGCCAGTTGTGTTGCTCATCCTCATGTACTTCACCGACTTGGTCCTGTTCTTCTTGGATACCTACCTTTGGTACATCATCTGGAACTGCATCTTCTCCGTCGCTCGATCTTTCTACCTCGGTGTGTCTATCTGGACGCCATGGAGGAACATCTTCTCGCGTCTACCAAAGCGTGTGTACTCCAAAATCTTGGCCACGACCGACATGGAAATCAAGTACAAGCCAAAGGTCCTGATTTCACAAATCTGGAATGCCATCGTCATCTCCATGTACCGCGAGCATCTGCTCGCCATCGACCATGTGCAGAAGCTTCTCTACCACCAAGTCCCATCTGAGCAGGAGGGTAAGCGAACGCTCCGTGCACCAACCTTCTTTGTTTCGCAGGAAGATCACTCCTTCAAGACCGAGTTCTTCCCAGCCCAATCCGAGGCCGAGCGACGTATCTCCTTCTTTGCTCAATCACTCTCCACTCCGATTCCAGAGCCTGTGCCTGTTGACAACATGCCAACTTTCACGGTCATGATCCCCCACTACAGCGAGAAGATCTTGCTCTCCCTCCGTGAGATCATTCGTGAGGACGAGCCATACTCTCGTGTCACCATGTTGGAATATCTCAAGCAACTGCACCCGCATGAGTGGGACTGCTTTGTCAAGGATACCAAGATTCTTGCTGACGAGACCTCACAATTCAACGGCGACTACGAGAAGAACGAGAAGGACACGGCCAAGACCAAGATCGACGATCTTCCATTCTACTGCATTGGTTTCAAGTCTGCTGCCCCCGAGTACACACTGCGCACTCGTATCTGGGCTTCTCTCCGCTCGCAAACACTCTACCGTACCATCTCCGGTTTCATGAACTACAGCCGCGCCATCAAGCTACTCTACCGTGTCGAGAACCCTGAGGTCGTCCAGATGTTCGGCGGCAACTCTGACAAGCTTGAGCGTGAATTGGAGCGCATGGCGCGCCGCAAATTCAAGATCTGCGTGTCTATGCAGCGTTATGCCAAATTCTCGAAGGAAGAGCGTGAGAACGCTGAGTTCTTGCTCCGTGCTTACCCTGACTTGCAGATCGCATACCTGGATGAGGAACCGCCAGTCAATGAAGGTGACGACCCCCGAATCTTCTCCGCTCTCATTGATGGACACTCCGAGATCATGGAGAACGGCATGAGACGCCCCAAGTTCCGTGTCTTGCTCTCCGGTAACCCGATTCTTGGTGACGGCAAGTCTGACAACCAGAACCACTGCTTGATTTTCTACCGTGGCGAGTACATTCAGCTCATCGATGCCAACCAAGACAACTACCTCGAAGAATGCTTGAAGATTCGATCGGTCCTTGCGGAGTTCGAGGAGATGACCACCGACAATGTATCACCTTACACTCCTGGCCTGCCTCCTACCAACTTCAACCCTGTGGCCATCCTCGGTGCCCGTGAATACATCTTCTCGGAGAACATTGGTGTGCTTGGTGACGTTGCCGCTGGCAAGGAACAAACGTTCGGTACTCTGTTCGCTCGTACTTTGGCTCAAATCGGTGGCAAGCTCCACTACGGTCATCCCGATTTCCTCAACGGTATCTTCATGACTACTCGTGGCGGTGTCTCCAAAGCCCAAAAAGGTCTGCACTTGAACGAGGATATCTACGCTGGTATGAACGCTCTCCTACGTGGTGGTCGCATAAAGCACTGCGAGTACTACCAGTGTGGTAAGGGTCGTGATTTGGGTTTCGGCTCCATTCTCAACTTCACCACCAAGATCGGAACTGGTATGGGCGAGCAAATGTTGTCTCGTGAATACTACTATCTCGGCACTCAACTCCCACTCGATCGCTTCTTGTCCTTCTACTATGCCCATCCTGGTTTCCACATCAACAACTTGTTCATCATGTTGTCTGTGCAAGTCATGATGTGGTGCATCATCAACTTGGGAGCGCTTCGCCACGAGACCATCACCTGTCACTACAACCGCAACTCACCGATCACCGACCCACTGTACCCCACTGGCTGCGCAAACATCGTGCCCATCATGGACTGGGTGCAGCGTTGTATCGTCTCCATCTTCATTGTGTTCTTCATCTCGTTCGTGCCACTCACGATTCAAGAGTTGACTGAGCGTGGATTCTGGCGCGCCGCCACTCGTCTGGCCAAGCATTTCTCCTCGCTCTCTCCTCTATTCGAGGTGTTCGTCACCCAGATCTATGCCTACTCTCTGCAGCAGGATCTGTCCTTTGGTGGTGCCCGCTACATCGGTACTGGTCGTGGTTTCGCAACAGCTCGTATGCCGTTTGGTGTCCTCTACTCTCGCTTCGCATCGCCGTCTATCTACCTTGGCTCACGCCTGCTGATGATGTTGCTGTTCGGTACACTCACCGTTTGGGGCTACTGGTTGCTCTGGTTCTGGGTATCTCTGCTCGCTTTGTGCATTTCACCCTTCGTCTTCAACCCGCACCAGTTCTCGTGGTCCGACTTCTTCATCGACTACCGCGAGTTCCTGCGTTGGCTATCTCGTGGCAACACCAAATCTCACTCCGCCTCCTGGATCGGTTTTGTCCGGCTTTCCCGCACCCGCCTCACCGGCTTCAAGCGCAAGGCTTTGGGTGAACCTTCAGCCAAGCTGTCTGGAGATACTCCCAGGTCCAAGTTCACCAATGTCTTCTTCGGTGAAATCATTGGCCCGCTTGTCCTTGTTGCCGTCACCCTCATTCCTTACCTGTACATCAACGCCGGCACCGGTGTGAGCTCGTCCGACAACTCGGACCTGACCGCTGATGAGTTGCTGCCAAGAAACGTGCTCATCCGCATTGCTCTGGTGGCCTTTGGCCCTATTGCCCTCAATGCTGGTGTTGCTGGCGGCTTCTTCGCCATGGCCTGTTGTATGGGACCCATCTTCAGCATGTGCTGCAAGAAGTTTGGTGCCGTGCTTGCTGCCATTGCGCACGCCATTGCTGTCATTGGCTTGCTCGCCTTCTTCGAGGTTATGTTTTTCCTCGAGTCATGGAGCTTCACCAAGGCATTGCTGGGTATGATCGCCGTCGTTGCTATCCAGCGCTTCGTCTTCAAACTCATCATCGCCCTTGCCTTGACCAGAGAGTTCCGTGCCGATACGTCCAACATAGCCTGGTGGACCGGCAAGTGGTATGCCCTCGGATGGCACACCATCTCTCAGCCTGGCCGCGAGTTCCTCTGCAAGATCACCGAGATGGGCTTCTTCGCTTGCGATTTCGTGCTCGGCCACACTCTCCTCTTCTTCATGATTCCGGCATTGTTGGTACCGTACATGGACAAGTTCCACTCGGTGATGCTCTTCTGGCTTCGTCCAAGGTATGTACTCTCTTGTCTTCGAACTTTAACTTATGCTAACGATGTACCAGTCGCCAAATTCGTCCTCCGATCTACTCGCTCAAGCAGTCGAAGCTTCGCAAGCGTCGCGTTGTGCGCTATGCGATCATGTTCTTCTCGCTGTTTGTTGTGTTCCTTGCACTCATCATCGGCCCTGTCATCGTCAGCAAGATCAGCATTCCCAAGTTCGACACATTGTACCTCCAGCAGCCTACAAACTGGTACAACAATGACACTCAAGGCACTCTCGCCACCGGTACCGGCGCTGCTGGCGGGGCCGTAGCCTCAGCAACAGCATCGTCCACTGCTGCTCGTAGGCGCATGGCGATGTTCACTTACGACACCTAGATTGCACAACGGGAGTCTTTTTAGCATGCGCAAAGTTCTCACGCGCTTTCAGCTAGAACGGCATTGTACATCTGCTGGTATGCGGGGCCGATAATGAATAGGCTTCATAGCCGAGCAGAAGCATTCCTACTTATTTGGCGATACCTTCTGCTTTTTTAATCTGCTTCGACTGACAGATCTTCATAATTCGCTAGGATGGGATGGCGTTTACAAGGGTGTTTTGTTGCCTCATCCTGCCTCGGTGAATTCCTGAAGATTCGGAACACCTTGCTTCAATAGCAGTACCTAGCTGTTTTGAAGACACAGTTTGATCACGCTTTCATGGTGCTTATTACAGACGGAGAAATGTGGAGTGGCAATTGTCCGCTCAATTGCAATCGTTTTGAGATTTTGCTCTGTTGTTTTTTGTTTGGAACCATGGCGCATGGGCTTGGTCGGGGCCCGATCATGGGAATGCTAGAGAATATATATAAGAACTGGTATTGGGAGACATTCAAACACCACCTCACTTTTACATCTTGACCTCGTTTCGCTTCCGATTATATGTCTGTCCTTCATACGTCGTCTTCCCAGTACTTGATTGTAAGACAGTGTCGAGCATTATCAATGGCACAGTGAAGCCATGTGGCCTCGCGAGGGGACATACCCCGGACGTCCCCGCCAAGCCCCAACTCATACCTCACCTCAATATATGTATGCTAGAGGGAGGAACGTGAGCCTCTCCACGACCATTCTCGCATAATGGACGATACCTGGATACACACATTTGGGACATCTTCGTCGTCTGCGCCGAGAGACGATCAATCTTTCGGCCATGCTCGCCGAGCCACATTACTCCAGCAACCGGTAAGTTGATTCAAAGCTCGTGTCCGTCAGCAATTGCCCGAGTTCTGACCAGGACACCCCACTTTCTAGGCCGAGGGCAAGGCTGATGGGGCTGTAGATGCCATCTCCGACGCCGCTGCCGCGAATTCCACCGCTGTCGAAGACGAGAACCCTTGGCGTGGTCCCCCGAAAGCCACGTTGGCCCGGCGAGCGCAGAGCTACAGCGACTTCTACGATGCGGCTACGGCATACAGCCGGAAAGAGCAGGCGGCGAAAGATCGGCATGGCGATGTCGAGGAGAGACGAGGAGGTGATGGCGCGGAGCTGGACTTCGACGACGAGTTTGCGGGTTATGAGGACCGCTTGCTCGAGGAGAGCCATGCTAAATACCAGACGTACTATGAGCAGCTGCAGCTGACAGAGTCGCATCTTACGAGTCTGTTGTCATCGACGACTAGCACGCTGACCCTCCTCTCGACGCTCTCGCACTCGTTCAAGGCTGTTGAATCCCAGACCGATGCCTTCCGTCGGCAGTGCGAGTCATTGATCGCGGAGCAGAAGCGGCTGTCTAGCATGGCAGAAGGTGTGGAGGAGAACGTGCGCTACTATACCTACCTGGAGCCCATGACTCGCCGGCTCAATGCCCCTGGTGCTGCGAGTTTGGTCAAGAGCCAGGACTTCCCCGAAATGCTGCATAACCTGGACAATTGTCTGGCGTACATGGAGACGCATCCAACACACAGTGAGGCCGCGACGTATCGCAGTCGCTATCGCCTGCTGCTGACCCGCGCGCTGACGCTCATCCGCCACCACTTTACGAAATGCCTCGGCGACATTGCGGCTGACATCAGTCGGCGGACGCAAGGCGAGCACTTGAAAGAGTCCACGCATGCAGCATTGCTGTACTCGAAATTCCGTGTCCCCGCGCCTGAGCTGAAGGATCTGGGCTTGGAGATTCAGAAGCGCGCGGTGCCGACGCCGGACGATGTGGATGCGGGACGAGAGCCGGAGTATGCTAGTCTATTGCGCGAGCTATATCAGTCGTATTCGGCCACGCGTGGGAGACTGATTCTTCCTCTGGTTAGTAGAAAGATGGCTGAGCTCGGAGCTTCGTTGGAGCAAGCTGACGTGCTCGCGTTCGCGAAATCGAGCATCGGCTTCATGCGCGGGATCTGCTTGGATGAATACGATTTGTGGTTTGAGTGGTTCGAGAGTGAGGGCGCATTGTACGAGTTCTTGGAAGCTCTGATGGAGCCGCTGTATGATTATCTACGACCGAAGACAATACACGAGACGAAGCTGGAGAAGCTCTGCGAGCTGTGTGCGACTATACAGGCGAGGTACATGGATGTCGACTCGGAGGATGATGAGGATGGAGGCATGTCCGTCATGAGCCCGACGCCAAACGGGAAGCCGTATGGGCGAAAGCTAGACTTTCCGGCTCTGGTACAGCCAGCGCTGGAAGACGCGCAGACACGACTGGTTTTTCTGGCTCTTGCTGTGCTGCGTGATGGGATCGAAGGATATAAGGCGAAACCAGAGGATCTCGAGTGGCCTAAGCAAGCAGCGAAGGGCCATGCGAATGGCGTCAAGAAGGGCCCGGTTCTGTCTGGGACACGATCTGCCGTTCCATCCACGCCCGTGGCCAAATCACAACATGACGCCGAGGTCGACGATGGCGAAAGTGTCTACAGCAAACACTTTCCTGTGAACAACCGCCGCACCGCCAGCCACGAATGGTATCCAACACTACGTAAAGCCATCTGGCTGCTGCGCCGCATCTACCGCCTAGTCAACAGCACCGTCTTCGACGACCTCGCCCACCGCGTTGTCCACTCCACCATCCACTCCTTGCTCCTCGCCAGCCAGCAGATCGCCAAACAGAAATCCGTCCCTGCCGACGGACAGCTCTTTCTCATCACCCACCTGCTGCATCTCAAACAACAAATCGTCGCCTTCGACATCGAATTCGTGCCCCCTGAGGTCGATTTCGACTTCTCTTCCGTCACCAACACCTTCCACGAATTGCGCGACCGCGGCGGTCTCTGGAACCCGACGTCCTGGGTCCGCCTCGCTAGCGGCGCCCTGCTGCCTAAGGTCGTGGAGAACATGCTCGATGCCAAAGCCGAGCTTGACGGCCGGCTGCGTACCGTTATCAACGACTTCGTCAATGCGTATGCCGCACATATCCTCGCGCCTATCTCGGAGCCAGCCCTCTCCCTCGCCACTGGCACGAAAACCGCCAAAACCGCCAAGGGTACCGCAACAGACAGTAACGACGATGCGGCCTTCGACCCACTCAAAGCAATCCGGACCGTACGCGGTCTCGCAGAAAAACACGTCCCGTTGCTGCGTGCCAAACTGGACGCCTTCGTCGCCGACGACCCTCGCGTCCGTGAAACCCTCGTTGCCGCCGTGCGTGACCAGACGCTGGTGGGCTACGAGCTATTCTTCGACGCATACTGCGAGGGTGATGGTAGCGCGAAGGCAGGCAAGAAGTTGAGCCGCAAGGGCAAAGCGCGTGAGGACGAGATCTGGGGGCCGGAGGTGTTTGGCGAGGCGATGGAGAGGGTGTTCTTGGTGGGGAATATGGTTGGAGATGATGAGGAGGAGGATAGGGATGAGTTGGATGAAGAGGAGGAGGAGAAGGAGGAGAAAGTGGTGGTAGAAGAAAAGGTGGCGGGAGATGGGCAGAAAAATGGGCGGAAAGGAAAGCCGGCTGTAAAAGGGGGAAATGGAGAGGGCGCGAGTGGGAGTGAGAGGAGTGGGCAGAGTTAGGAGGTAGTCTTACGGTCGTAGATGTTATGAGCTGCGACTCAATGTGAGGACATGGTTCATACAATCTCTGACTGAGCTGTGAGTTGCGTATGTGTATATATGCCAGCGCAGCCAAGTTAACCTCTCCATCACGACCCGATCTGAATTTGCTGATTTGCGCTGTCCAATCCTTCTGGCTCTCCGCCTATTCTCGCCTTCACCAGCTTCGCTACATGCCCATCCACCTCCAGTCCCGCAGTGAACATCGCCCTCACCCTCCCTCCGCCGTCGTGACTCGCGCGTGGAACGCAAC